>VXAL01011905.1:326417-357360 GCA_013399475.1 Chauna torquata
AAAAAAAAAAAAAAAAAAAGGTAGTGTCCCAAGTAACAGAGTTTCAGAAGCAGAATGTGAAGCACAAAGCACAAAATAAATAAATAAAATAAAATAAAATAAAAATTGCACAGATTGCAATTTAGATAGAATAAATGCATAAAGACCAGCAAGAAACCCATTTAAATATTCAGGCTTAGAAAGAACCAAAGCATGCACCAGTATTAGTTTCCTCAGTCATTAACCAAGCACAGATTTTAAAGATGTTCAATAAATGGAATTGACAGGTCTTCACAACACAGTTAATACGGGAATGAAATGACAAATCAGAGTAAAAGGACAGCAGCACAATTGCTGTGCTGCAGCAGAAGGAATTTTATGTGGTAACCTTACTTCCGGAAAAAGAAAGAAAAAATAAATAAATGGCAAGGATGCAAGATAAGAGACAGAGCCTGTAAAAAACTTACATTTTATCCATCTTGTTAGAAACAAAAGATTAGCAGATGTCCACTGGGAGATATCACTGAAGCAACGCAAGATAAGAGGAAAATGATCCTTGAAAAAGAGAGGGACACCACCACTGACTGGAGATTTTAATGTAGAAAGTAGTAGATCCACTATACGGGGATCAGATAAGGGGAAATCCCCAGCTCCTAGATGAAATGCTTGGTCTCATGTCAAGGCTGACATGCTATGGGACAAGCAGACCTTGAAACTTTTCTATCCTGGAGGTAAGGACTTGGGAGTACCCAGGCAAAACCTGCAGAGAATCAGCTCTGCTGTTGATAGCTCTTCTATCCTTCTAAAGTTAAAACTGCAAATAATAGCTTGCTGACTGGTCTCTGGTTCCTCCCGCTTCCCCAGATTGCACACACAATACTCTACCCTCAGGAATTGTGGGGTCCCTTTGGTGGAGAGCCATTGCCATGAAGAACTTTGACGTATCAGACCTAAGGCAATAGTGTGAGCAACTCATTGCTGCAAACACAGAGGTTCTTGGCTGAAGAGTGCTAGTGACAGAGCAGAAGTCTTGCATGAAGTGTTGTCCGTGTACTGTGGGGAGGGAGCAGCCTGCCAGCAGGGCTAGGATGTTAAGCTCTCTCGAGTGACAGATCTGGGAATTCCTGAATGAGAATAAGAGTCTTTGCTGATGATTTCACTTTTATTGTATTCAGGAAAATGGGCCTTGGGTGAAATTTTTCCTCCCTCTTTGGGGGGGTAAGTAAACAAGATTATTTTAAGATTATGCCAAGAGTACAATTGACTTAAGCTGCTGATTTCTTATGCTAATAGAAACAACTCAGCAAGGCTTTGAAATTTTGGCTAATCATTCAGCCAAAATTGTTACTCTATTTTAATAATAAAGACATCTATTGACAATTTTGTTCTGGATTCACTAATCCAATCACAAATGTCTTTTCTCTGTAGTTTCTTTGTACTCATATTTCCTATTTTTTAACTTTTTTTTTTTTTAAAATAAAAATAATTGGAAAAGCATCAATAAATACATTACAGGAACAGAGAGAATTTTCATTACCATGCAAGTTCTTCCCCTTTCTGCATTTGCATGATGAACATTTAACAGCAGAATGCAATTAGGGCAACTAGGGAGAAGTGTATGGCTTTGTGTTGCATGATATTGCCTTGATTTTCCAATACTGTGAGTGCACAAGCTGACCCACAAAGCCGATTTCACTTGAAAATCCAGATTGGACAGTGCTGCAGGTGTTACATCAGGACCTTTTGTGAACAGAATAGAAATGCATGTCTTAGAATTGTTCCAACCTCTTTTTCTCCACAAAAGGGAAAGATGAACTGAGGTCAGCCTTTTTTGTTTTGTTTTGCTTTGCTTTGTTTTGTTTTCCCTAGTAATTTTACAGACTATTATTTGTAATCCAGTTTTCTGGAAAGCAGGAGTTTGTGTTCGGCAACTTAAAATTTCCCTGATCCTTTCCCTTCCCAAACTTCTGTGCTGCTTTCTGCACACAGCCCCTACTCTCACCTCTCCTGGTACTGCGAGCACTGCCATCTCCTGCCATGATCTTCTGGTTCCTGGTTGCCGTAGGCATGTGGATACCTTCTCCTGGCCCTTTTCATCTTGGTGTAGAGGGCGATCTAGTGTGAAAAGACAAAGACCAGATCAGAAAAATGCATGGGACAAATCTTAGCGTCCAGATACAGAGGACATCCACCAGATAATTGAGGATGTGACAGTAGTGGTCTGGAAAAAACAAGCACGGGCTGTTTGTGCTCCAGCTCTTTCTCTCCTCCTCTTTCCCTTCCCAACTATCACCTATACATCAGCCAGGTCCCCACTGCACACGAGGCACATCCCCGTGTTTCAGTCACCCCCGTTCTCTCTTCCAGGCTCCAGGTCCAAAATACTGCTCTTGAATTTGTAGACATACAGAACCCTAGGACTTCAAGGCACATCCAGATGTCTTCTGGTCTTTTCCAGGTAAGGGACAGACCAGATGTACTGTGGCTGTAGAAAAGCGAAGATAGCTGCAACCCTGTACCATCCAACAGGAAAGTGCAAACACAAGGAATTATACGGCTAGGTGTCATTTTCCATTTGCTTATTGCTGTTTTTTTTCCACACTGCTGAAACCCTTTTTCAGCGAGATGCAAGGATTTTGTCTTATGAGCTGTATTTCTCAACTGGGGAAATTTATGCTATATTCATGTGATAAGATTATTTATATGAACTATAACAAGTACTATTCATTTCACAGATTGTGACTGCTGCATCCACACAATGGTTAGCATTGGGGTGAGAAAAATAATTCAGTCAGGAGGCTCAAGAATGAATCTGTCATATTTGCAGGGAAAAACATAGTAAAGAGGTTTCTGGAAGGGTAAAGCTAATATTTTTGTGTGCAGATTTTTGTAGTGGTGGTGGCACTGGTGAGAATGAGGTAGGACACAAAAGAAAGAAGATTACCTTTTCACTTTGCCTTCATGATAGTCATGTTAACAGAGTGGTACTCTTCACTTTTTAGCAAAATAGTTTATGGTTTTGTGGGAAATCACTTTATATAGGTGATAGTCTAGACATACTTGGATCTATGGGGTTGCCAGACAACATGTATTTTAACAGACTTCTCTTTTTGCCTGTAGGGGAAGGTGAGCTCTGCTTTATGAAGGGTAATTTGTGACTTCCTGCAAAATTCTTTAAACGTTGACTACAGCTAGTGGGACAAAAATGTGTTGCTTGCCCTTCATGGTTCTGGAAAGCAAACCTGGTCCATGTCCTTGTCTTTATGGACCACAGCCTTCTCCAGCTCAATCAGTCTCCATGCTCTCCATCCTTGCTCTCTGCTGCCATTCCTAAGAAAGCTGTGGGTGCAGGGCTGCCCTGCCGTGCCTGCTGCTCATCTTCTCATAGGGCAGAGAACAGAGGCAGGAGTGCAGCCAGGGCACTGGCTAGGTCAGAGGTTTCCCCCTTTCCCTGCTAAGCTCCCTGTGAGAGCCCACACCTTTGTGTGCAAAGGAGACAGCAAGGTAAGCTGGGTGTACTGCAGTGATGATTCCCTGCCCTGCCACGTCCTGCATATGCAGAGTTCAATGACAGTAGCTTCATGCTTGTTATTTTTTGCCTATAACTGCTACTGCCAACATTAGAAAGGAAAAGATGACTCATAATAACTTCTTGTTGTTTTCTTTCTCCTTTTTTATGGTGCACGCATGTGTGTGCCAGTTGCATCAATTAAAGAGCAACCAATTCAAGTACATTTACAGTCTGCATTTGAAATGCCAGCTCCATACTGTACTTACCAATTAAGCACAAGCAGATTAATAGATGTGTTGTTTTCTTGGGTTAACCCTACCATATTGCCATTAGGTAGATACACCCTCATAAATCCAAGTCTTCTTTCTGTGAAAGGAAAAGAAAGTGCATGCTCAGAAGTAGGGCAATTTCTACCAAGCAGAATCAGCTGAGAAGAAAAATAGAAGAGAGTCTCATCCCTCCCACTTTTTTTTTATTTCAGTTGTTGTTTAATTGTTTCTTCGACCCAGTGGTTTACTGATTTCACATCTATTTAATTAACAGAGAAATGAATAGGGCACAGTGAAAAACAAGAAAGGAAGATCACATAGACAAATGGTCTCTGTAAGTTCACAGTTCTTAAAACAGATGTTCACCTCCGCTGGCTATAGTATATCATTATCTCCAGGAACCCTGAAGAGAAAGCAAAATCCTTACATGTAGGAAAAATTGATCAGGCTTACAGGGCTAAACAGCTATACCAGCCCACCCCATCAGATCCCATCTTGCTGCTGTGTTACTCACAGGCTGAGAAATGTGTGTGTCTGGGGGAGGGTGGGACTGCAGATAAACATTTCAGATATCTGTGAAATGAAAGGCTATGAAGATGTCACGGAGAGGTGGTGTCTAAATGAGAAGCAACCAAATAGGTGGGAAGCTGGGACAATTCCTCCCTTATTTACTTGGTGCAACAGCAAAGTGGGAGCTGTCTCTCGGAACTCTTACCTGCTTTTTGGATAGAGTCATCCTATTTGTGGAGTAGGACTGCCTGTTTCCTGCTTGGCTATTCGCTATACCTGCCTAAGCATCCTTACTCAAGGGTTAGGTAGCGTGTGCAGTGGGAAGGCATATAGCCTGATGCATTCTTTTCTCACTTCTTTCTATCCATTACAGACATAAGTAGGCAAAATGTCAATACAGTGCTAAGCAGTCCTCATCCTTCCTATCTGGAAAAAACAATTATGGGAATTCCTTCTGTGTGGGAGAGATTTACAAAAAAAGAGGAAATGTTTGGTATTTGCCTGCGCAGTCACATCTGCATGCATAAAATGCGTGTGCAAATGCATGCATGAACAGGCCTGTGCAGCCTGGCTGCTTTGCCTAACTCCCTGGACCCTGCATCTGGTTTCCCCACTAGTGGGGCAACAAATGCTCTGTACTGGGTAAGCAGTTGTGATGGCAACCATGAAAGAGCTCCTTGGAAAATGTGGTCTGAACAGTTCGATTACGGGTGCCCCAGATTTAGCCCATCTTGTGATTATGCTTTATCGCTCTTACTGTCCCTACTAACTTTTAATCACAGCTGAGTATTTTCAATCTGGCTGCCATTTCTGACTTCAAGTGTATTAAAAGAGTGTCTGTGTTCCCTGATAACAAAAACGGTAGGATTTACTAGGCAGAAGGCACTAGAGGGACCCTCTTCTTCTGCTCTGATTCCCACCCTCTCGCCTTGTGTCAGAGCCCTGGTAGAGGAAAAGAGATGTTGAAATCAATATATGAATAAATTGCCATGTGGTCCTTATTGTGGAGGCAAGGTTTCTACAGGAAATCCTTGTAATCAGAAAAGAGGGAAGATGAGATTAAACTGATTAAACTGAGAAAGTCAAAAAAGGACAACTTGAAAGATTAGCTTGAGGACGATTGAAAAGCATAATCCTCCATGCATGTTAAGTAGAACAGTCCCTCTCTGTTATCAGCCCCTTCATCTGGTGACCTTCTGTTGCATTAGCACAGAGCTACTTGATCCAAGGCAAATAGTGAAAATTGAAAAGCCAGAATGCCAGTGACTACAACAGGTATCAATATTACTGCGGTGATGGTTTGTTATCATTAGGGAGCTCCATCAGAGCTCATTGTGGAAGTAGAAGGAGCAGAAAATAACAAGGCATTACAATTGTGGCAGGCAATAGAAGAAAAGACCTTATGCTACAAAGGGAAAACCTTTTTCATTTTTTTTTTTTCATTTCTAAAATTACAGTGGCAGAATGGGAAAAGAGAGGGAGGGAAGCAGGACAGAAAGCTCACCTGTGTTCTTGTCTCAGGGAACTTCATAGTTGGCATGTGCTACCTTATTTTTTGTGGAAGGAGAGAAAACAAAAGGCATGTGTTAATTGTACTGGTTTGATGATTTTTTGCCTCAAGCATCAAACTGTGTTGCAAATCCTTTCCTGTGGTCCCAGCTGCAGTGGCAGTGCTGGCTCCAATAAGCCTGCACAGCATCCTTGCAGTGCTGTGTTGCAGTGCTGCACATCAGAGCCTGGTGTTGTGCATTCAGACATAGCATCTCCTCTCTTCTGCTTTGGGGGAAGAGAGGAAGAAAAAAGCAATCTCCCCTAGCTGAGAATTGTAGGGACCAGCTATATTACATTTTACATCTCAGCTAATAATATAATAATATAATATAAGTTCTATTTATGATGAACAATGCTTTACACTTCTGCCTGCTTTGTTCTTTTCTCTGTCCCCCCCAAAAGCCTCTTTCACTCTTCCACTGATGCCCAAAATGGCAGTGTACTCAGGCACTTCTTTCTTTGTCAAAAGTCTGAAAGTCTACTGTGGTATTCATCTCCATTGTAACGTTGCTCATGTAGAAGGAGAAGCATGACTGAGTCATTTAAATGTTTTGACTGAATCCCAGATTTGTCATTAAGTAGTTGTTTGGTTTTGTTCAACCTGCTTTAATTCAGTTCTTCTGTTTCCCCTGCTGCCTTTTGTTGCTCTCTCTTAGTTAAGCAGCATGCTTTGCAGAGGTCAGAACTGTTTCTTGCTGGGCACTTGGCAGGTGCTTATGGGAATGCAACTCCAGCTGGAAATGGATTAACAAAAACATGTGGTCAACCCCCTTAATTGCAAAAGGAAAAATAGTGTATACATATATATATATTCATAATTTTTAAAAACACAAAATACTATTTCACATGGAAAGAGCACAAAGTGTTAGTTTGACAGTACCAGGGTGAAACATTTTGAAAAATGTGGGGAAAAAGAAAGGCCCTTCTGCTCATGAAATTCAATCCAGTTCCAGGATCCAGAGAACAGACCCATTTCTGGCAAGACTCTTTACACTTCATTTGAAAGATCTTTTCTGCCTGTAGCATTAATGTCAGTAGGGGGAAGTGATTCCCGTAGTCTCACCTTGACTTTCTTCACCAGTGAAGAAAGGGTACCACAACACTTTTGGCCTTCTGTCTATAGACTGGGTCAAACCTAATTTAGGTAGAAGGAAGCAGTACTGCTACCTTGGGAGAGCTCCTACTTCTGCCATGCCTGAATTTGTCCTCAGTTCCTTAAAGTCTCGATGAAAAGAGGTTTTCAGTTCAGGAGTTAAAGGGATTCATTAGATCTCATTCCCAGAAATGTCTACCTGATTGAGAAAGAGTCCCCTTAGGGGTAATGCTCATAAGCAGGGGGAGGCTGAGGGGCTGAAAAATGACCCATTTTGAAGTTTGTCTAATTAGCTTCAAATGTATAAGTTGGGTGTTTTGCTAGATGGATTAGCGTAATTATCTTAGTGCACCTATTCATGCTAGGAGTGTCAGAAAATGAGAGAACAGAGAGGCTCAGAAAAAAATCACAGCAGCTCAGCCTGTTGACTGCCCTGACACACGAGTAATTGTGCTGTAGAGGAAAAAGAGAAGGCTGGAAAAAACACAAGGTGAGAGGCACTGCTCTAAAGACAAAACATTGACAGCTGACCTATAAATAAACTGTCAGGGATCCACCTTGGCCCAAACTCCCTGCATTAAAGCGCTACAGAAAAATCATCCCATGTGCATGTAGTCAGTGCATAAAGGCAGCATCTTTCTTCATATACACCAGCAACTAGGTCTGAGGTATTCATGGTAAGCTGTACTTTAGTTTTGCTTCTGTCACTGAGCCATGTTTAAAATGAATGAAATGATTTTTCTTTATCTCGAAAGTCTTTCTTCTGATGGAGAATGAATTATTATTGTATTGCTTGGTTACGTTTTTTTCTGACCTGTTGATAAATCGGATCCCACACATCTGAGATCAGTTACGAACTCTCTTGAAAAACAGCTATGAAATAACTTTTTTTTTTAAACTTCCAGTTAAAAAAGAAAAAAGGAAAAGAAAAAAAAAGGAAAGAACAAAAAAAGAAAAAAAATTTAAAAAGTAAAAAAAAAGAACTGGGAATGGCTTCTTTATTCTTAGGTTTGTTTTAATAAGGCACTGTTATCTAGGTACACATCTGCTATGAAAAATATCAGGAGGTCAGAGAATAGAAAAAAAAAGCATCACCTGAGAGCAATCAATGATCCCTCCAATCATTTCTTTTAAAACACTGAGTGCTCCAGCTGCATAGTTTGTTCCACCCACAGAAATCATGCTGAGCAAAACTGGGGCTCATAGCCAGACTGCCCCAAGTTTCTGTGCATTACACCAAATCCAGTGGCAGCTGGAGCTGCTCACCCACCTTGCTGAGTGCCTTCTTTGCTCCTAACTCACACCATCTCCGTGCCCCCATTATGTAGGATTAGCTGAGTTTCCAGCTAATGGCATTTCTAAGTGTATCAAATGTGCAACGTTCATTTCCCCAGCATCTCATTGACTTTTTAGTCAATATTGCTGTGATCCTTTCAGAACAACTCTCCTGTTCGAAGTATTGTAAATGAGTTTAATCACTGGAATGACCTGGTTTCCAGCAGGGTTGTGCACCGTTTGTAACAGCGCGGTCACCAGGTGACCAGTACCCCCTCTGCCCGTTGATTCACTGGGCCTTGGAGTCATGCCTGCTGATTATAACCCCAAGATTAAAACACTCTTGAGGGTGTTAAAAATTACAAAAAGTTCCAATAGCTTGTTTTCTAGCTGGAACATGTTGTTTCACCAAAATCTAAATTTTCCATGTGAAAAATGTCAATTATGATTTTTTTATTATTTTATCATTATTAAAGAGCATCTAAGGTTTAAGCATCAGATACTAACCTTACTAGGACAAACCATTTTACTGGTTTGCAAGATTTATCTATTTAATTCAGTGTATCATTTATAATAGAGCAAGTCACCTTTACCATTACAGCTTCCTCTTATGTTTCCGTAAGGTGGGACTGAAAGGATCAAAATCAGAACCCAATATTTTTATTAGTATAAAATAGAATTGTTGTGATTTAACAGGAATCATGATTTTTCTTTTTGTTGTAATTTTATGACAGAAAAATGTTATTTTTGCTTTTGAATTTGGAATAAATTGAACCCCAGGAAGCCAGATTTCTGATTGTTTGAAACCTCCAGGTCCTGGCCAGCTTTATCTGCCTGCTTGTGCTAAATTCATTTTACAGGTAGATGAACTTTCTCCCCTTTTGGTGTTTTTTTTTTTTTTTTTTCTGCTGCTTAATGGGTAAACATTTGTCCTTATGTCACAGCAGAGGGCAATCAAACTGATTGGAGAACGGTATTCTGCCCCTTGTCTTTATTTCTGGCAGAGCAGAGAAAGCAGAGGGAAACATGTTCTGATATTTGTGGAGTGGGGTGGCTGATGAACTTCCAACTTCACAGCCATGTTGCTTTTTCATATGTTCTCCTCTGCTGCCAGTTCCTATAGATATCCCTGAAAAGCGACTACTGACACACTCCACATGGAGAAGGAGGTCTTGAACTGGGTACAGCAGAGGGATGCTTGTTCTTAAGAAGTGGACTGGTATAAACATTTTTGTGTGCACACTGATGAGAGAAGAGCTGAAAGAGACCACAGCAGGCAAAAGGAGAAGAAACCAGTCAGGAATCCAGCATGTGGAAAGATAAAAAGAAATCCAGACCCTGCAATTATGTGTGCATTTTAAGCCTGTGAGAAATTTCTGGGAGGTGGCATGAAAAGGAGATAGAGAGTTCACACCAAAAAAATGGTCTGCTTTGCACTGCCAGCTCATGGCTTAGTCCCAGACTCCCATCCAGATGCCAATGCCATTGTGCCCTGCAGGATACTGTAACCCTTATACATCTGGATGGATTTTAGCACTCTCCTGGTTAAATCCTCTTTGCTTCCTCAAAAGCTCTAGTTCAGGATATGGTCTTGTTTTTGGGAATGAATGAGAACTGCCATTTTCAGTGAGCTTTCAGACTGTACATGGTGCCATCTATTGAAGACATTATAGAAACCCTTTCAGCATCTGCCTATTTGAACAAGAATCTAGCATTTTAAGAGCCTTGTCTGGTGGTGAACTATGTTTACGGTCCAGAGATAAGCTCTTTGACTAAACACAAACCAATTTAGCCTGTAACAATAGATAGGTTGTTAAAGAAAAAATAATGGTACCTGCTGAGGAAACACCATCAAGCCAAGGGTAAGATGCAAAGTTCGTATTCAAATGAAACCAGTGAGGTACAGCCTTCTTCTACAATGACTACATGCTTTTCGGTACATGTGGGCACATACAAGGCATATTTGGCATGTCCTGATGTTCCTCTGGATGTATAGATAACTCTATAAAGACATGTAAAGATATCTCTTCATTATATGTATTATTTCTTATAATCAGTTATCAGTTAGCACTGTGTACCCTTTAAGGACTGACCTTCATAATCACAGAAGCTGAATTCGTGTGGATTTTTGCTTGACTTGCTGGAGATAGACCATAAAAGGCCTGCCTTTATCATCAGTCCAGCTCCCTGCTAGTATTGCCATTCATAGCCTTTCATAAATTGATCAAGGCTCCCTCTTAAGTCTTGTTCTTGCTACGCCAGCAGGAAACTTGCTTGAGAACCACTCTCCTATAATGTGTAGAAATCTCCTCATTTACTGCATACATCTCCTCATGTCTAGGTTATTTCTGTTTTTGCTGATGCTTTCGCCAGTCTAAACAGGTCCATGTTTCTTCTTTGTCCATCCAGTTGCAGATGGACTGCCTGTTTGCTCCCAGCCTTCTGAACAGAGACTTGAATCTGGATTTTTCACATTTCAGGTGAACGTCAGAAGGATGCTATTGTTAAGGGTCTGAGCTGAGGCTATTTTTGATTTAGCAATTGAAACTGTTAAATTGCTAAACATTCAAGCATTTCAGGAAAATAACGTCACAGTCCCATGGTTAATGCAGTCATGTGAGACACAGGAGAACCAGACTTTAGCCTCACTTGAAGGAATTCAACACTGCCAACAGCTTTTCTTACTTTTTCATCTATACTATGTTATTCCTGATATATGATTGACAAACAAAATCATATAAGTAAAGGCCAGTGGAAAAAAAAAAGAAAACTTTTAAACCATACACTTTATGACAAAACTGTGCCTTTTCCATTTGATTTGGCCGAGCATTACATTCTCCAAGGTTTTTCCCTTTTCTGTTTTGCAAAGTCAAATGGGCCAGGCTTTCACAGTCTGCCAGGTGGTCAAGATGATCTGCAGGAGCTGTTCTCTCAGGTCAACTCAAAGCACTGAAAAGGGATGAGACATTTGGAACTATTTTTCCATTTTGAATCATATTGACATCCTTGAATTATATTATGAAAATCCCACATGGTAAAAGGAAATAACCTAAGCTCAGTTCAATGCCATTAAAAACCTCCTTGATCCCAGCTGTACTGTCACTTCTTTCTCCTCCTTCCTACCCCTCCTCAAGACTCGTCCTTGCTGTGATGTCTGTATTGCAATTTTGGAAAGCTAGACCGAGGGCCAGGGCATGGTGACGTTTTTAACTTCCAGAATTAAGAAAGTGCAGACCTGAACAAATGTCCACCTTAAGTGAGGTAGGGAGATCATGAGAAAGATGTTACTTGTGGTGGATGCCTTCTCTCCAAAAGCCCATCCTTGTGCTCCATCCCTGCTGGTAAGTGTTGTAGCTTGCACCCTGGTGAGGAGCAGCCTGTGCAGGAATCCTGTTTCCTTCTCTGCTTCAGCTTTTGCCATTCTGAATCAAGAAACAGCAGGTAGGGGAGGAAACACATGGGCAGTGGTGGGAAAGACAGTGCCCAACCTTATGAACAGGGCTCAACCACCCCTCAAAGACCACCCCATCGGGTACAAGTGGGGCATGGATGCTTGCCTCCCCATCCATCCCAACCTCTGTCTGGCTTGCAGCTCTGCAGTGTGGCATTGCCCATCTCAGGCAGCTGCTGCAGGCAGCGAAATTTCCGGGCCCTGATCTGCATTTCCTACAGTAGAACCTGGGAGGGCTGGGCAGACTGCTGCTCTACCAGAGGACATGGGACTGGTGGTGGCCAGCTGTGACCAGAACTGACTCACTAGGAGCTGGGGACATCCACTCTCCTCCTCTCCACCCCTGCATCAGGAACAGCCAGCCTGGCTTTTCAAGGCTCTTGCCTTGAGTCCCAACTCTTCCACCCCACTCCAAATCTCTCTCTCTTTTCAGGAGCAGCCTGGTTTGCCTGTGCTTCTGGGAAGTTTTGTGTCAACTGTCTGTGTTGCAGAAGCTGCAGGTGGATGCGGTGATGTCAGTAGGAGCTGTGCCAGGCCCTTCTTAATGCAGCATGAGAGCAGTAGTACTGATAGTGTGGGAGTTGGTATTATTGTCAGTCACTCCATGTTTAACTTGGTTTGAAATGAGCTTAGTAACGCTGAAGAATGGCCTAATAGTTAACTGCAATTTGGCTGAACATCAGGTAGTGCCTTTGGGTCTGTAGAAATCTGCAGTGATTAAGCTACCTTCTTAAGGAACCTGTTTTGCTGAGCATTTTGAATCTGTGTTTTTAATATCACTTTGGTATAGAGCATGAGCACGGTGCACAACATGGAGTCATCGTTGTTTGAAATCAATGATCTATATACACAGAAAATATTAAACCATGGACTATTGACTCCTAGATCAATGACATGTCTAACAAAGGTGGGGCATACAAGACACGTATTTCTGTAACTGATGGCAGTGGTTCCAAAATAACACACAGACAACCACATTCACCGAAATAACTAAATTCTACTTCTGTAAGTTAGTGTCTGCAGTAGTTAGGACTTGAGGATTAATGATCCTTCACTACTAAAAAAAACCCAAATATTAAACAGTTGGAGCCTCGGAGGGAATGCAAACAGTAATTAGTGAGCTTAATGCTGGCACGCTTTCCCTCCTTGTCTCTCTGTTTGCTGGCCTCAGTGACAGGTTGCAGTCTGGAGGCAGATTTTGCATGGTCCTTCCCGAAGTCAAATGTACATCAGATTTTCTTCATTTTTGAGGGAAAACATGATTTGGACTGCTCTTTGTGTCCCCTAGCCCTTCTGTGACATGCAACTGCACTCTTTGCAGCTATAGAGACAACATAAAGGGCCTGGCTGGCCTGGCAGAACTGGCACTTATTCACCATCCCTTTTAAAAGATTTCAGCAAAATTACCCAGCCGATATCAATAAAAGTTAGAGACCTCAGTAAAATTTTCTTGCAGACCTCTGTAAAATTTAACTAAATGGCTCTAGGCTGGGCCTTCATCTGGTATAATATAAAATAGTTCATTGGAGGTTTATGGATTTACAGTGGTTTAAGATGTGGTCCAATGCTATAAAACTGCATTCTTCACACCAAAATCTGCCACAGTATTTTTATCCCCTTACTCTACGAGTAAGTTCTTGTAATTGTTACACTGGATAAAGCTGCAACCTTATCCGAAGTGCTGGCAAACCACATATAGATCAGGAGTTTTTTCCAGACATTTACAAATAAGTGCAAGAATAATGGGTTTGCTGCTGTTGTTGTTACTAATGTGTGCAACAGTGACTAGGAACCCTAATTACGGACTGGGCCCTGCTGTATTAACTGCCATTCAATACCAGAACAAAAAGATAATTTGAACACTCTTTTGGATGGAGACCAAGTATTACATTATCTGTTCTTGAGAAATGCATAAGCATAAGTAAAGGCAAGTCATCAAATACACTATTTGCCCACAGCTACTGTGTATATCTTGAATACTGCAAGCTGGATAAGCGCATGCCATTTGCTGTCAGCGCAGGTCTACCTGGATCGAAAGGGATTCGATCTAGTTCAGATGTAGCCAGGGAGAACCTTTTCTTTATAGAAGGAGCTTACTGACGCTAATTTAAAAAATTGTTTATTTGGAAAGCAGACAATTCATGACTACCTACCTGCCCCCAAATTTACACAAATAGTTGGTTGCAAACCTCTTCTGTTCTGAAAGACTGAGAGGGAATTCCTATTTCAGCTGTGCTGAAATGACAGAGGTAGGCAATTCAGGTAATGGCCTGTTACTCAGTTATTAAATATTGCTGTTCAGCAAAATTGCTAATGATGATGGTCTTTCCATGCTACCTTTGAAAGAGTGCGCAGTATATTCTGAAGAGAGATTGTCTTGGATATAGAAGGCCACTAGCTTGAATACTGTCCAAATCAACCAATTATCTGTGGCAATCAACCAACTCTGCCAGGCCACACGGAGAATAGTTGCTATATAAAGTTCCATGCCTTAAATTAAATGGGTAGCAGTACAAACGTGAAATTACTCAGGAGATGAGACTTGATTTTTAGAGGAAGGATAAACTTTCAATAGGTGGGCTGCCTCCTGGGGGTATAAGAAACATTGTTCTGGGTAAGTATCTTCATCACCCTTTAAAAGCAGTTCATAAAAACTGTCCAAGCATAGCTAATATAAAGTCCTTCAACTGACATCATGGTGGCCAGATATAAGTAGATACTGATCTGTTCCTAGCTGTCGAGCTTTTCAATCTGAGCAGAAGCTTGTTCTCCATCAGAAAATCATGAAGTTGGTCATCACATCTGTTGGGGAAATCCCTATTGATCTGGTGGGCTTTTTCATGAGTGCAAACATTCTTATAATCACATGCACAAACACAGTGGCTATCTGTGGTGGAGTAACTCTTTCCCCAGCTCAGCTATGGTTCAAAATATCAGTAAGGATATACTACCACTGAAGCTTCCCACATCATTTCAGGGATTCACAAAGTATCCCAAGAATGAACATTTTATGGCTGACCCCATTTTACAATATACGTGTTCAAGAACTTTTTGTGCATTAATGAAGCATACTGTATTTTTTTCCTTCCTCCACTTGATTACAGTGGGCAGTCTAATATTTTGTTAGTACTTCCAGCATATTCATAAAGAATTGCATCAAGAAAGATGGAATTTCTCTTTACCAGTGTCTTTACCAATGCTATAAAAAATTCTATAGAATATGCTTCTGCTAAACTGCCGAGTTTAAATTAGAGATGAGGATTTCTGGTATAAAACCTGATTACTGTGTTTTTATTTAAAAATATAAAATGTCCTTATCAATGTTTCTTGGTAAGTGGTATTAAGACATTATTTTAACAAATTCTCTCAGCAGAAATCTTTTCTCAGATTCCAAGATTCTAAGATTCCAACTTTTCTCAAAATTCCAAGCATTGCATGTACTTTCAATAAGGAAATGACAGACTACAAAATCTCTTCATGTTGCTGTTTAAAAAAGGCATTTCTTCAGCCATAGCCAAGGAAGTATATATGGATGGATATGGATTTATTTCATAATAAATTGGGAGAGGAATTTTGATTCCTAGCATTCTTTAAAAAGTTAAAACAGAATTCAGTGGCCTGGCAGAGGGAGGTAAGCAGGAAGAAACAACTCAGGAGGTTGACTTGGCTCTGAACTTGCCAATCTTAATTTCTTCAGTTCATGGAAGTTGCTCTGATCTCTCCTTCAGAACTGTTTCTGAGAACCCTTGCTGTCCACTGGCAGAGTCAGCTCAAGAACTTCTCAGGGGAATGTCCTCTCAGTCAAACGTGTTTGCTAGGACCCACCTGCTTCAAAAAGTCCTGACTCGTGTCCAGCCTTCACAGAGGACATGTGGTGCTGTCACTCCTGCTGTTGCCCAAACTGAGACAGAGTGAAGAAACAAGCTGTAGGAAGATGATACTGCCCTTGCCAGGAAGATGTACAGAAGGCAAGAGGAAGAGGAAGAGTAGGAGTAACTGTAAGCACAAGCTGTGGCCGAACTTCTTTCCCTTAGTTTGCTAGCACATGGCCATAAAGTCTTTGCCCTCAAACTCTTCGTTACCCTGCACCCAGTCATGAGCAAGGCAGCGAGTTTTGCTAAGACAATGAAATATGGGTTTAAACCACAGGGCTAAGTCCTCACTGAATGTAAATGTGAGTAACTCCTTGGCATTCATTGGAGCTTGCCCTCAGATTTCAAGATGCTTTTAAGCATCAGATATAAACAACCTGCCACCATGGATACACTTTCTTTTAGAGAGGATTTTTCAGTGCTCCAACATACCTATTAATTGTAGTAATGTTTTGCTGCACTCCTTTGGATTAAAATGCTATTTCTAAGTGTCAGTTAATGGGTTTTAGTGAAAGCAATTTATTAAACATTATGTACTCAGTTTAAATCTAACAGGGTAACTAAACATTAAAGTAACAGGGGGGAAAATCTATATTGCTCTAATTTGTATTGTATGTTCTTTTCACCAAGTATAATTGCTATTGACTGCCTAAAGCAGCATTCTTCAAATCATGAATAACCAGAAAAAAAGAAAAATTGCAATGGTATATAAAAAACAGTGTCATAGCCTACTAGCATAAACATGGGTTGAAGAGCTAAGAATTATGCAATTTGTTGTCCTGCATTCATTGGTTTTTCTCTTTTTCTGAAATAGGGACATTAATAACTATCCAGTTCCCAGCAGTGTGATGAGATAGTGAGCAGAACAGATGTGAGCATATTTTGTTGGTAATGCAAACCACTGTAAGAAGGCTAAAACCAGACTGATCAAGTGTCTGTAATTGTACAAAGGACAAAGTGGTATCGTGCCACAGAGTGGCATTTTTTTATCAGTGCCAGAGGATAAGCTGTGTTTGCTGAATTTCAGCAATGGGTCTACCTTCTCAATGCACAGCAGGTTAGCCACAGCCATAAGAAAGTGGTGTTCACGTCATTCTGCATAAGTGAAGGAGGAGCTGGTTTCCAAAGTACCAGTACTAATAAGTGGGCTTCCAAGAAAAAATAAAGGAAAATTCCTACCTTCCTTCCTTGAAATCCACAGGATTTTATCTTCATTTATCTTCATTGCAAAAAAAGAAAATCTCCAGATTTATCATCCCTAGCAGAAATGTCATTATTCTCCATAATATTTCACCTGGTTTGTTTATCCACCAAGAATTTGACTTATGAGAGGAAAGGACAAGAGGACAAGTCTTAAACTGCACCAGGGGAGGTTTAGGTTGGACATTAGGAAGAAATTCTTCACGGAAAGGGTGATTAGGCATTGGAATGGGCTGCCCAGGGAGGTGGTTGAGTCACCTTCCCTGGAGGTGTTTAAGAAAAGACCGGATGTGGCGCTTAGTGCCATGGTTTAGTTGACAGGGTGGTGTTAGGTCATAGGTTGGACTCGATGACCTCAGAGGTCTTTTCCAACCTAGCTGATTCCGTGATTCTGTGAAAATTTGTCATCAGGAGGGTTCCCTTAGTGCTTTGCCCATCCTGCTTCAAACTTTTGGTTTTGCCTGCTGGAACTTCATTACTGCTCTATGTCTATCCATCACATCCCTGCATAAATAATGTCCAACAGCTTCAGAAAACTTAGCAGCAGCCAGTAGAGATGGACGGCAAAGCTAGGGGCCCTCATGCTCAAGGTTTATCTGCAACATGTTTGTGAAATCTTACTGACCACTTATGATGCACTCACTTCTCTTTCTTCACTGACTTCATCCAGAGTTGCTCCCCTATCTGACACTTATTCATGGCAACTGAATATGTGCCTAAGAAACAAAACTTGTCATTGTTAGGAGAGGAAGTATGAGCTGCTTTGTAGAAGCCTTTTATTAACAAAAATGTAGACTTTAATATTTAGCTGACGTCTGTCTCTTAACATTTTCTTTCTAAGCACTGAAACCTGGTACTATTTTACATTTCCTATAGCCAAAATATATCCAAAGAAGATCCATCTTTCTTTATAGATTTCACTTTGAATGTGGCAGTGTTCATGTGCTAAGTGTTGAAGCTTATGTGCTATGCAATGCATTCATTTTGTGACACATGTTTTGCACCCTGCCTGCTCCTTCACCTGCACTCTGTCTGCAGGTGGATTTCCCTCTGGCAGATGTAGATTTACGGGAAAGAGTAAGAGAACATCTTTACCCTCAGCCCTTGACTCATACTTCCCTTTCATGACATTGAAAATGCATGTTTTCTCAGCGCGATGCTGCAGATGATCTCTGAGTCCCTGTGTTGCACATCAAAGACAGATGGAGAGGGAGAATTCAGGGCTCTCGTAGAATTTGGGTCTTGTCCCCACGGCTAGCTCTGCTCCTTTGTGGACACCCACCATGTGGAGAGGCCATAGCAGCATGTCTCTCTCTTCCAGCTGGCATTGAGGAGATATCCTCTCAAGATCGCTGGGCCTACTTCTAATTTGTATTACTCCTCAGTAACCAGGAAGAGTCCCCAGTTCTCTTCTAAAAGTCAACTTAACTTCTGAAGAGTTTCTTTTTTTTTAGCCTGTGTGTAATCCATTTGCTGAGAAGTACAGTGGTCTAGGACTCAAAAATATTACTTTTGGAAAAGGTAGTGCATGTCTTCTCCCAGGTTAATGTCAATTTTTTTTTTTTGCACAGTGTGGAAACCACTTGAGCTAAATAAGATAGGCCTATAAAACTCAAGCCTATCTCTTACCTTCACTACCTATGTCTGGCCAGCTTTTCAGGGTGGATTTACAGCTGTCTTTTGAACTGGATGAGAAACATTCAGCCAGCCTGTGGCAGCAAAAAGACAGAAACCGACAGCTGTAGGGTAATACTGTCTCACGTTGGCACAGGCATTTCTGCATGAACTTGTCATCTTCTGAAGTAGAAACAGAAAGTGCAAGGGAGGTGTAGAGGTTTAAGCTTCTTTGTGGCACCAGAGTTGGTAGATCTGAAAGTATAGGAACTCCTTGGGGCAGGACCATGTCTGTTTTGTTCAGTTGTGTCAAGCTTGGCATTCTGTAAGTAAATAAAAATAATGATGATGCTACGGTGTATTAGTGTCTGTGTAGAGAGCCTTTGGCTAGCTGCATTATTTGTATCAGTGCAGAGAGTGTAGAAACTCCATTTAAGGAACTGTGGCCAACAAGGATTGTTCAGCCAGCAGTGTGACAGGGTGTGCACGATCGATTCTTACAGTTCTGTTTACACTTTGCTAGCAGAGAAAGCAAACCAAAACAGCTTTAGACAGGAATTTCTGAGCAAATTTGGGACCATTGGTGTTTACTACTTTGTCAATACTGCAAAAAGAGTTCTTCAATAACCTCGGTCCATATTCGAGTAGAATTAATATGAAGCACTTAAGGTGTAAGCATGAGCACATTCATTCAAAATAGCAAGAAATTAGATGGTCAAGTGAATTGGTTGGAAAAAGATTCTTTGCTACAAAACTACAGAATATACAGGGAATCAAATAATGGAGAGTAACTGAAACATTTGCTACATATTTTACAGGTATTTCTAGTGAATTATGGGTACTTTCCCTTATTATCTAAACATTTAGGTTTAGCTGGTCTGCTTTTACCACTTTGAATCTCCTTCTGTACAGGACTGCCTTTCTTGAATGTTGGACTGTGGGATGATCAGCACCGTTTTCTTTCACTCCACCTTTTGTTGGCCGGCGGTGGGGTTGGAAGAGTTAGTCTGCAACTTGACAAATGTTGTAGGTGAGAACAACTTTGGAAAAGGCTTCTGGGTCCGAAATCTATGTGTCAGAATTGATTTTGCTGGTTAATTTCAGCAGGGTTTTTAAGCTACTGATTGCCAGAAGCTGGGACAGCTTCTGGAGGAGAGAATCACTCAGTCCTTTCTGCTGCGGCTTTTGTATTCTTTCACCCAGTAGCTGTTACTGGCATGTGCTGGAGACAGGATGTAAAGTTAAACAAATCTCTGGTCTGACCCCATAGGGCAGTTCTATCAGTTTTATTTAGAACCACATCTCGGCAGTGAAAGTGTCCATTGCCTGATCCATTACCCAGTTAAAAGAACATGTTGCAACTCACTTAAAAGCAAACGCAATCTTAAATTACATGTACAGCAGCTAAATGTAGCCTCAGTTTAAATTAAAGGCCATGGTTTCCCAGAGGGGCAGCTGGCTCTGGTAGCCCAGAATAAGTCTCTTCCAGTTTAGGAGATTTTTTTTAAAGCCATATCTATTTATGCCAAAATGCTTCCTGCTTCTAATGCTTCTAATGTAGGTGAAAAGGGAAAGGTGAAATATTACACACCACTGATTGCTATTTAAACAAATATGCTTTTTTTTTGCACCTGTGGAGGGTTTTTTTCCCCCTTTTCTTTTTAAAGACTGAGCAGGCTTTTGACAGGAGGATAATAAGTCCTCTGGAAGGAATTTAACATGATGCTTCTTTTATTGTGGTACCAGAGTTTCACAGGAAAGCCAGGGTTGTGGGAAATGCTCTCATTTGTGGTTCACAATAACACCTATAATCTGCCTGCATGCATGGCTCCAGTGAGGAGCCACCCAGGTGCCTTGTGCCAGTCATACAAAACACAGGTGACTTGAAGTGGGGGTTTACTACATCTGTAAGAAAATACTCAGGTAGGAGGCAGCCACCTGAACTAATGATTATTTTTGTAATGGATATTTTGAGGCAAAAGGGTAAGTTAGGTCATTTGCGGACTATAAGAGGAGCAGAGCGGAGAGGAGAGGAGATGATTTCCTTCTGGAAAGCTCTGAGAACTTTAAAGTGAAAAATAGATGTTGATGAAGCTTAGGCATCTCTGGGGTTAGATGGAAGTTAGACAACATTTTCAGGATCAGAGGTCTGAATTCAAATGTTTCTGAAACTGCAAGACAAAAAACAGAATGATCCTCATGCCGCAGGGTGAACATGCCTATATGGTTCCAAATTAACAATATATGTGTCCCAAAGCAGAATGCATAACACAGATCTGCCTGTTGGACCTTTCCTGCACTTTCCCTCCTGAAAGTTAATCACACATTTTGTTTCATTTTTCTATATACTAGTTCCAGAGCTTCATTCCTTAGTTTGCTTTTCACCTCCTGGGTGTATTTTGTTTCTGTTGTTCTCATTGTGCTGGCTAAATAATCCAGGAAGCTTAATAAATTCAAATAAAATTTCTGATTGGTTTAACATCAGTTTAACTATCTAGAATAATTTAGTGTTATTGGATACTTTATATGATGAGTCCATGATGTTTAGACTAGAAAATAATAAAATGCACTCAATTGATTAAGCTCTTTGTAGGAGTCTAAGAATTAGCATACTGTATAATGGAGAATAATTTATAATTATCAAGAAGAGCTTATAAAAGTGTTCAGTGCTATTGACTACCTGACTTGATAACCTTGATTAGCAAGCTTCATTAAAAGAAAAGTCCTAGCTTGAACGTAACTCTGTAAAAGCCATGATGAAGAAGCACAAATCACTGGGAAGTTGTAGAGTGTAATAAACATATCATTTCTTTGCCTGTGCTTTTGCGGTTTTCTGTTGGATTGGTATGTATAGGTATTACTGCTTTAGGAAGCTAGAAAAACTTGGATTCTTAACCTCTGTTGTTGAAATGTGAGCTATTCAGTTTCAAAATGGACCCTTTGAATGTGTCATCCCTTCTGCCCTTGTTCTGACACAGCAGAACAATTGATTTGAATTCTTGCCTCTAGCCATGCTCTCTTCAATCATTTACTCAAGGTTTTGTGCAATCAGATCAAAGAGATGGAGCTTTGCAGAATACCTTTTACGGTTTTGAAGACGCTTCTTAGGAGCATCGTGCTCAACTGACATTTATATCTGGGCACTCAGCAGACACTAATAGGAATGAAAATTGCTGGCATGCTATGCAAAGAAATGGCTGCCTTCCCCATACCTTCACTGTATATACTGGGTGTCGTATTAGAAAGGCTGTAGCTGTAAAGATGGACAATCCATCAAACCACTACAGCAAATCATGTAGCAGTAAAGTAGCTTTGCTAAGAAGCAGAACAATTCTCATTTTCAAAAATAAAATCTCACTACTTTTAATACTGGAATACAATGGTTTGAATGCATTTTATGTGTCATAAGGACTCAGTTTGGACAATAGAGCAGAGATTGGTTATGTTTCATTCTAAGATCACAAAATGTTGCATGTTTCTGCTAATTAAAAATGCTTCAGAAAAGACACTTTAAACTCACATTGCTACAAAGGAGAAATTTGAGGTAAACTTGGAACCTTGAGAATTTCAAATCTCTTTAACCTTGGGGGTTTTAATTTGTCTAATTTTGTATTTCAGCCTAAACTTAATTCATAGAGTTAAACAGTTCAGCACATAAACAGCAGTTCTTTAAAATATCTTCAAAGCAATGATGACTAGTTTGTCATAGCAGAGGAGGGTCTATGACAATAGTATGTACTAATGTACTTAAGTTACTTGTAATAGTATTAGTCCAAATTAGCACTGTTTTGACTGGATTTGAATACCTAAACTTCTGTTGTCTGACTGGGTTTGAAATAGAGAGAAGGTAGGAATTCAGAGAAAAAAGCTATCTAATAATTTTTTTCCTGTTCTTGGAATGCCAGTTGTGATTTTATTTGCTCTTGGAGTTTATTTGAAGAATATCTAGCTAAAACTCTGTGGATAACTTCCAAATATTTGACATTTGCAACTGGAGGTTTTGTTCTCACTGGTCACTTCGATGATATTGTATATTCTGTTTCCCAGGTGAAATGAACTAACTAATTTTATTTGAGATCCTTTGGATGAAATTCTTCTGAGCTAGTCATGCTAGGCTTCTTTTCTACACAGATATAGACTCTTCTAGAATATGAAACATGATCTCCTAAAACAGATATCTAAAGTAGATCAGGTGATTCATATCTAGCAGACTCTGCTTTCCTACATTGGCTACAAGACGATCCCAGAATTACTAGCTTGGATGTTGATGTCCACATTGTGGAAGTTTAAAGCTGTCTGAGAGTAATTCCACTCCTAATGGATAAAAATTTCCATTATCATTCATACTATACCGTGTTGTAAAATTATTTTGCCAGACTTTATTGTTCTTAAAAGCTAAACACAATGGAAATGTGAGCTAGTGGATAGCAGATGATCAACTCTGTAATGGTGGGTAATAGCCTAACAGTCAGGAAGATTGAGTTCAAGTAAAGTTAGAGATTTCTTCTGTGAACTCAGGCAAGTCACGTGAAGTTAGTTTCCCTGAAAGGAAGAAGCATTTAACAGATCTCTGTCTCACGAGATCTTTGTTGTGATTAATAGAACAGAGACAGAGGGACCTATTTATCTAACTTTCTATTAGAATGACTCAGAGCAGATTTGTTTTTAAAATTCACAGATACTTATGGAGCTAAGAAGATTTGCTTCAGAACAAAAAAATGAACTAGTCCGTCTTTGTGGGGAACTTTTCACTGTCTGCTTTAAAAAGGACAATCCATTTGAGGAGAACATTTTACCCCAGCTATTCATATGACAAAAAGAACTTAGTGTCAAAATTGATATGGGAAATGGGAAGAACCCTCAGCTGGTGTAAGACTTTTGCTTTCCAGATCACATAATGAACTAGGTTTACACATGTGTGCTGTGGAAGCAGATGACCAAACAGGATTTCTGACTCAGCAAGAATTCATGAAACCACAAGTCTGAGATACACTGTATGTGACATCTCAGAATGGAGGGATAAGAACTGGTCCACACTTTGAAGAAGTTAACACCCTCTGTTGCCTCTACCTTAAAATGGAAACCACCCCTGACCACCACGACCTTTCAAAGATAATCAAGAGTGGCCTCTTAATGACAATGGCCAGCTCCCTCTGCACTTGTGGGTGAAACCCATCAGGTCCCATGGACTTGTGTATGTGTTTTTTTTGCTCGGCTGTGTTATGTTTGTTAAAGTGTTCCCTAACCTGATCTTCCTCCACAAAAAGTAAGTTTTTCTTGCTAGAGGCTTTCCTCCTGGTCTGACTGGAACAATGAGGGTGAGTCTTACCAGTAAAAATTGAGGTGCAGCGGGCATGGTGTACTTTGGTCTTCTCCATGGCCTTTGTCAAGGTCTCCATTCTCATTCAGCAACTATCCTAGATTTTTCCTAGTTGTTGGGGTTTTTTTTGTTGTTTGTTTGTTTTTTTTTGGTGCTATTGTGTCTGTAGCTGCCCTTCTTGTTGCACTTCATGTCCTTTGCCAGATTCCACACTTAATGAGCTTTGGCTTTCCTTGATCCATCCCTGCACACTTGGACAGTGCATCTTGGGTAGCCTGACTGCCTTTTCCATCTCATGTACACTTTTTATGCTGAAGTTTTGTCAGAAACTCTTTGTTTATCCACAGAGGTTTCATACTACCTTTGCTTGGCAGGTCATTCTTGATCTTGGAGAACGTGATTCTTGAAAATCAACCAACTCTTCTGGACCCCTCTTCTCTCCAGGTCTCTGTCTCTCAGGATGCTTCCAAGCAGGTCCCTAAGCAAAGTCTGCTCTTCTGAAGTCCAGGGTTGTGAACTGCCACTTGCCTTGTTCCCTATAAGCATCCTGAACTCCACCCCATGTCATTTTATGATTTTACAATGCTGTGCTGCATCATTCTTTTTTGTCTTTTTATAGAAAAATAGCTGGAGCATATTTTCTAATCCAGGACTGTTCTCCATCTCTGCTTCCACTATTCCATTGAGATCATATGTGAATTTACCCTGCAATAACACTGGTGTAGTTCTACAGAATCAAATGACTTGAAACAAATCTGGCCTGAGGTGAGAATCAAGCCCTTCTGTTCTTGTAGCAGAATTAACACTGAGTTCTATTACACAATGTTCTGAAGGATTGTCTGAAATTGTTTTGTGCCTGGACTACCTTTATTTTATTAAAGTAATGAAATAATACATCTTTACCAACTCCTCAATGCCCTTTATATTAACAAAGCATGCATTATTTCATCTCTGTCTAATTAATATCCTGTTTAATAGGTATCTCACTTCATGTTAGGTTCCTGTATTCTTAAGAATTTTTGCTAATTTAATTGAGAGCAGTCTCAAATTAATTGTATAATTAATCTTGTCAAATTAGGTAACATTTCATACAGCACCTTATTAAAGAAACTCGAATATTTTAAATTACCATGCTATTAGGCATTAATAAAGAAGTTCTTCCTCTGTATTGTTCTGCTTTATATCACAAAGAAGGTAATTGCAATATAAATTGCAATATAAAAGCTAAGTTCTATAGTACATTAATAATTAGATACACATTATTCCCCATTAAAGCTTTTCCTCTTATTAACTCAATCATAGAATGGATAAACCTTTTTTAAAACAGGAATAATAAAAGCCCCAAAATACTAGGAATGAACTGTTGTGCTGATGCCTGAACAATTGGATGGCTAGGACCTGAGCTGTTGCTTGACTGATGTCTCAGAGAAGCAGGTTTCTGAGAAACCTAGTGCGGTGCTGCACATGACTTAAAGACACATGTAGCTGTGGAAAGCTTTCTTTGCATCTCATGTTTGGGAATAAGTGTATGTCGATTTCTTGACTGAGAGTGGAGCCATGTGCTCCCTGATACACTCCTGAGGATTATTGAGCACAGGAGCCCCCTTGCAGAGCCTGAAAGAGTTGCCCCCAGATACCTCTGGAGATGACCATAAGACCAATGTGCAGGACTAGGGAATCAGAGGTGGCAGCTGTGATGTGGGAGAGAAGGGCGGGAGGGCTGAGGAGAGGGGAATGGATAATGAGAAGCGCTATCAATTTTTTATGAGTGTATGGAAATTGTACTCAAGGTCAGAAAGCCCAAGTACGGTATTATATCTGTGGGTGCCAAAGAGATTTCATTTATATAATATATTGGTCCAGTATTTTAAATCCCTAATCTTAGTGCCTGTAGTTGTGTATACTGAAAGTGCCCATTAGATTGAATACTTTAGGCACAAGAAATCATCCACGCATGAATGCTGAATGAGTAAAACAACATTTCGCATAGGGACATACGCTTGAATATAATGTGTGGGACACAATAAATTGCAATGTCAGCCATATATGTAGAACAGCCTGTTCTGATAAATTCAAAGTTACTGCTGAGAGGGAAAACTATAAACTAGCAGTGTTAAAACTGCTCTCACCATACAGCCCACATGATTGGCATCTTACATGTGATTCACATGGGAGTTCACAAAGTTGTCTCTGTGAAGACGCTCTGTCACAGAGAGGTGGATTACCTGTCTTGGGCAGCAGCCAATGCAAGGCAAGACCAGGAAATGCAACCTCCTTCCCCCCTCCCTCTTCCACTTTTCTTCCCCCATCTTCCCTGGGTAAATTCACCCCTGGATTAACTGAAGTGCGCTCAGCTGTGATCTTTGGTATACATTTGAAACAATTATGTCAGACCCAACTGTAGCTCCCTTAAACAGAGCTTTGCAGCTTTGTGAATAACAGCTCTATTTGTCATTTATTTATTTATTTGTTTATACAATTGAACAGGAGAAATGCTTTTTAAAATAAAACAGAACATCATATCTATGACATTTAAAGTAATGGGGGATGTGAGGAGGGAGGAGATGTTGAACTGGAACATTGCATTCAGACTGACACAAAGTGTTCCCATTTGTTATTTGAGGCTAGACTCTTCTCATTGTCTTTTTGTCTAGCTCTATTTTTTTTTTCCAAAGAAAAATCCTGTTTCAGAACAGAAATTCAGATTTGTTTTGAAATCTTACCAAAAAAACACTGCTTCATTTTTCTTGGCTGAGACTAATCACCAAATGTAATCAACATTTGCAAATAGGACTTATCTCCCTCTTCTGCCCCAAATCTGCTGTTGCTTCTTCTCAGTCTCTCTCTGTCACTCTCTCCTGTTTTTCTTTCCTTTCTTCTTGTAGTGTGTAAACTGACATTGAGCACTTTTCACTGCCCTCTGCCCTTGGGGTCCCATTATCCTAACGGCCAGCCTAACAGATGGGTTAGACATGATGTAGCTGCCTTCTGGAATGGGAATCCATGCTGACACTTCATGTTTGTTTGTCAAAAATAGGACATTCACATGAAGCAATATCAAAGAATCCTTTTCCCACTTACTTTCTTTTGAGAACTGAAGCTTCCCAAGTTTGCTCTTGTGTGATAGGGATTGTGATAAAGCACCTAGTTGGTGCAGACAAAGTGCAAGAGTCCAAAAGATCATTAAATCCTAAGAGGTTAGGCAAAACCTGCAAGATGCAGTTGAGAAAGCCTTCAAGCTCTCTTTTTGCAACAAGAAGTGTGCCAGATAAGACGAGCTGCTGCAGAACACTGATGAAAACTCCAGCAAGAATTCCTCTGAATAATAGGACTTCATAGCTCAGCAGGCTGTTTACTGCCATCCTGAAGTGTGAGTGGCATGAGGAGATGGCTTCTGAAGACAAGTGGGTGAAAAAAAAAGCTTAGCACAACATGTTGCAGAGAAACAACTTCAAAGTTTTAAGCACAAATGCTGATTTTTCACCATACCAGCAGAAATGTCATGTACTGTGAAAATCTAATGTGCTGCACATCCATGTAGCTGTTACTTGAGTGAGTAATTACTGTGGGACTGACATTGCCAGTACCTGACAAGTCTTGGACAGTTAAACACTGAGCAGGAGCTACATGGTCACTGCAGAATGCGGTGCCAAGAACGTATCACTTTGGACTGCATCCATCACTTTCAGCCCAGGTGTTATCCTAAAACACCAAGATTTCTATTTTTACAAGAATATGAGCCCTTTGCAACATTATCTGCCCCCCTGCAAGGAGTGTGAGATGTAATGCATGACTGTTGCTAGTGATAGTTTTCTTTGTAATTCGGTTTGATCTGCATATGGATTCAGTTTAGTTCTTGTTGTTTTGTTTTGTTTTGTTTTTGCAGAGCTGTCATTCTGATTTGTTTGTGGATTGTTGTTTCGGGGTTTATTTTTGCTCTGTGTAATGATATCTGGGTAACCCTGGTACATCCCTTCTCCCCCACATAATCTGTAATATTGGCCATTCTGCACTGCACTACTTCTCTTCGAGATTTGACTTCAGTCCTGTCAGCCACGCTGCTCAACCTGTCACTGGCCTCCTGCTGGTAAGACTGACAATGCCAGACTCCGCACATCTTACCCTGCAAAGAGGAGGGGGGAGAAAATGTCCCAGAGATGTATTTATTCTGTTGCTTTTATTAAAATCAATCTTGCTCACCTGCAGGGTTTCTTTTTATTATTTTAAACATTTTTCCCCCCACAGTCATTCCACATTATTGTTCAATGTTAATAAAACTGGTTGCTTGCAGTGAGGAGAAAAAAAAATGTTTTTTATCAGGTGTATATTAGCAGAACATGCTGAGTCCAATTGCTGGCTCTTGCAGTTAGTCATTTGTTTCTTATGGCTCCTTTCCCTCCTCCCCAACATCCCGTCTTCTAAAGTAAATGGAATTTGGGGAGAGAAGCCTGAGCGCAGATGTCAAGCCCTGGAGTTGTGTGGCACTCAATTGGATCGCACAGGGTGTGCCTGTTTCCTTAGGGCTTGGAGACGACCCATTTTGAGGTTGGGACCTGGACATGAGTTTGTATCAAATCCTCCAAGTCCCTGTTCCTTTGGCCATAGGATCCACCCCCATAAACTACTGGTGTCAGGATTAGATTTGAACTGGAGGGAGACACTAAATGCAGAGAATTTATAGAAATATCCATGCTTCCATCAATGTTTTTGTTTGGAAGGAGATATTTCATGAAGTATTTGGTAAAACAAGAAAAGCCCTCCCCTGGAAACAACCCCTAACTGCATCATCTCTTTAAGTCGTTGGCCTAGAGCAAATCTCATATTCACGTTCAAGTAATTACTTTAGATGATGCCCAGGTTTGTGATATACATAGGAAAAATATTTGGGCTTAAGCCATCCTGGTTCTGAAATATTCAGAAGGTGTGGAAAACTTATGTTTTTTTGGGGAGGGGAAATTGGACTGATGATGGATAGAGCCTTGGGAGCAGAGATGAGAGTAAAAACTTGAGCCTTGAATGAGAACCTACTTTCTTCTACCATGGTTAGTTTCATACCCAGAGGCAATTCCAAGAAAAGGAAAGGTTGCTTATCCTCCACCCTTTTGTGAGAATCAAGCAAGGATGACAAAATTTTGTTGCCAGCATCAGTAACCACCAGCACAGAGAGCTTTTCTGACAAGCAAGTAGGAGAGATGAAGGAGTTAGTTGCATGGGAAGTGTGTACTTGGCTAGTTATTACAGAATCAGTGGATGGACTGTGAGAAGCAGCATTTGTAAATCATTTTGAGGAGCTCAGGTGGGAGACACCACACACCATGTGTTTTGGAAAACGGAAAGCTGATGTGGGTTCGGCCTTTTTCACATCTACAGATTTCCTGTGGACTTCTGGACATGTAACTGATTTTACATTTTTTGAATGAAAATATGCCATAGACTTTGAAAATGTGTCCCAGATGCTAATTCATTGCATGTGCCTCAATAAAGAGGGCTGACTCAGTTTCCCCCTGAAAGCTCTTGCTGTAGCACTGTCCTAAAGGTGCTGTTAAGCATAAGGTCTCTGCTTTCTGCTGCTGTTCTGAATCACTTAAGGTTTCTGAGAAAGTAACATTTCTACTCTTCTCAACATCACAAATCAATCTCTTAAACAGAAACCAAGTCAGCGAGTCAGCGTGCACATCATGCAGTTATGTAGCGCAACTTTCCTGCCCCAGAGTAGAATGGCCATCCAAAATTTTCTTATCCTTCCCTCCTTTCCTCACTGTTAGTCCCTCAAGGCACCTGCAATGGGACAGCCATGGCTATACTTCTGGGGCTTCCCAAGGTTGAGCCTGCAGGGAACATGTCTGTGGGAATTGTACCAGAAGGTCTGTCATGCAACTCTTCTCCTCGTTACTGATGTAACTGAGATCTGAGGCTGCACAGGAAAGAAAAGGGGATCAGTTTTTCCCAAGAGACTCAACAGCAGCATAGAGTTTCTGCTCAGTATGTGTGCTGTCCTGTACTATACAAATGGGATTCTGTGGCTGTACTGAGACAATATGGCAGCTCAGACAAAGCCTGTGTATCTCGAAGGATGCGTAAATCATTGAAGATAGATACAGTTCATTAGAGACTTCAGAATGAACATTTCCGTTAGAGGAACTCTGTCTCTGTGAGTCTGCTTGCAGTTCCTTTCAATGAATGGATGTAGAAATTGGTCTGGAGGACTGTCTACACAGAAGATTTGTTGCAAAACAAATTGAGGGGAGCTTGAGGAGTAATACCATTTTCTTGTTCCAGTTTCATTTCTTCCTTTGGTGTCAAAAGAAAGCAACTATGAATCATTGTCATGTCAGAAGCTGCTTCAATGAGATTTTGGAGCTATCTGCCTGGAACAGCAGCTAAACCAACATGGCAACAATCTAGGGTGCAATATATCCCATTAAATTCTAGTGAGTCTACTCGGCTTTCATCTTGGTACTACTAGCAACTTGCTCTCCCTCAGAAACATCCATAATTGGTGCAAGCTCCCTGGCTCTGGTATGTACATTCTGGGATTTCTCCCACACTGCAGGGCAGGAGACAGTCCAGTGAAGCAGAAAACATAATTTTCTTTACTTAAAAACACCTGCTCCCAGCTGATTTTTTTTTTTCCTGTGAAGATTTTATTTGGGCAGGGGGAGATGAAGAAGGGAGGAGGGGGAGAGTGAAATGCAAACACCTGCTATTTCAGGAGACCTGAACATTAAAGACAACAGTGATCTTCTTATGCATGCAAGACTTTACAGAACCATCAGTGTTTCTCAATATCACTACCAATTAAGGGCAGAGCTATAAGCCCTGTACTTAGTGGTGTTATGCAGAGAACAGGAGAATACCACCTTGACTTCTGCTGCAGGAAAATGCAGCTACCAAAGTAGGTCTAAAGGGAAAGTATTAAATGGTTGTGTTTGTTTTAATATCTGGCCAGATTATTTCTGTCAGGGTCTCACTGGTTAGGATAAAAGCATCTTCCATTCTAAAGGTCAGGGAATGCTATCCAACCTTAAATCAGCCCTGCTATGCTAGATAAAATATGCATGTATTAGGATACTGGCTGATGCCATGACCTTGCAGTATTTTTTCTGTGGGCACAGGAAATGTTCAGAGACCAAATAAGCAAACTGATGGATGATGAGGCAAGATGCAAGGAATGAGGGGGCATCCCCTCAAGGATCTACTATTCCTATGTCTTCCCCAGATTTGTCATGAAATTTTAGGTAGAAAGTTTAGTCCAAAACAGAAGTTTTACTGTCAAATTACTGACCCCCCCCCCTTTT
>VXAL01011909.1:1634-18324 GCA_013399475.1 Chauna torquata
TGGTTCTTCACCCTCCCTTTCTCCTTCACCTCCCCCTTCTCCTCTAGGCTATTTGCAATAGCTCTTCAAAGCTTTGAATATCCTTGGGATGTTCAAACCAGTGTGTTGCTGTTATCATGTCTCCTGAATGTGTTTGTGCTTCTGTCTAAGGTCAAACAACTGTTTAAGAATGTCTGCCAGAGGTCTGCCCAGAGGCAGGATAGCTATGAATGGCAGGGATTGTGGGAGGATATAGGCAGGCACCTAGAGCAGTGGGCACCTCCAGTGCTTTGGAAATTCACCCCTGAACAAGTGCAGAATCCTAAAAAACTGGCAAAATGTTTAAAAAGGGTATGACATCACTCTGGCAATTCTAAAGAGATGCAAATCACTGCAACGTGCTGGGGCTTGGCTTATGCTTACCGAGCTGCAGTCAACACGACTCTAACCCCTGCAGCAGGCCCTGCAGCCACTGCAACCCCTGCAGTCACTGCAACCCCTGTGGCAGACTCTGCAGCCACTGCGACCCCTGTGGCCACTTCAGGGCCCTGACCACTTCAGGGCTAACCAAAAGCTAAAGCTTATTATTGAGGGCATTAGCCATTTCAGCACTGAGATCAGTTTGTCTTCTCCTCTGTAGAACCAATTTCATGTTCAATGGTTCTGTAGCAGAGCACTCCGGTCTGTAGCAGAGCACTCCTTCCCCATCTTCCCACCTCACAAATAAAAACGTGTGTCTTATGAACAGCCAGAAAAACATAATGGTGTTTACTAAAGTCATAATTTACATGTTTTTCTGCATACTAGGTCATTTAAATCAGTAGACTGAGAAAAAGTAACATACAACTATGTCCAGTGAAGAAATAATCACTGTGAAATGTACATGTTCAAACCTAACTTCTTAGTTATGTTCTTGTATGTATTGTTACAGTGGAGAGACTTACAGCCTACACTGTTGAAGCAGACACAAGCAATGGATACCTCTTATCCAGGAAATGTCCATAATTACTTGTAAAATGAAAAACAGAAGTCAGGAGCATGCCTTGTGAAAGTAATTTTGGTGCTTTGTTATACAAATTGAGAATTTTGTGGATTTTTGTTGTGGATATACTTGTTCCTTTAACTGTTTTAGTTCAGTATTACTATTTATCCTGAGATCTGTTTTACTGATATGACAATTTTGCTAATTGAATTCTTTATTTATTTGACTTTTAGTCATGCATTTGGCTGAAAATCAACATGTCAATTATTTGGCCAACGTCTAAACAGTACAAAAAATATCTGCTCTAACTAAGGACAGATTACAGCAAATAATCTGGTTGTGCATTTCCACTTATCTAAATCTAGATTTCAGAGTGAAGAAAGAAATCAGCCCAACTCATAATACTTTTAAAGACAGTTCTTTGCTATGTGGGGATCTAATATTGCGGCTTTGAAATATGAAGCTGGGGAAAAAAAAAAAAAAAAGACATTAAATGCTTGAAAGCGATAAACTGTAAAGACAGAATTCCACATCTAATTTAGGTTTGGCAAGTGTTGTATATATTGACTTTATAGTTATTTCCTCTCCTTTTTTTTTTGTAAAGTTAAAGTGTCACATGGAGTGCTGTAAAGCATAACACAAGTTCTTTCTATTCTTTTGTGTTGATATATTCTGCTTTTCGGGCATCCTTTTACTTTTACTACTTACATCTATTGCTTAAAAATGCTATTCCTGGTACAATTGTTTTTTAAATGCAAACCCATATGTGTGATCTCAAGAGAAGCTGGTAAATTTCACCAAATGGGCATCCCTAAATTACATGCCATCTGCAGCTAGTGATGAGAGGACTGAACCCAGTCAGCTGTGATCTTTCACCACTGCATCTATCATTTTGATTGGCTCTAGGGAAATCAACAGCTTTTGGCGTGAACTTTTCCCACCTCAATAGGTTATTATGGACTGGCTGAGATCTACTGGCTAACAAATGATCTCTTTTATCTTTAGTTAGACCTCAAAATGCTTTCTTGTGGAAATCAGTGGCAAAACTGCAAAATTCAGCAAAGCAGAAGCAGGCCCTTATTCTAGAAATGATTCAGATTTTATGAGGTATAAGTGTGCAGCCTTATTAACTCAGACTGTTGAAATATGTAAAATACAGAAGAAAATTTAAGAAACATTATTATTGCCCAAATAATTGTAAACTGATAGTACTAGGAAAAAAAAAAAAAAAAAAAAAAACCTTTTCAGAACAGCATGCTCACATTCCCAAGTGATAATTGCCAAAGTGGGAATTATTATATTATAGCATGTGAGATTTTAGTATCATATTAGAAAGAGAGAGGGAAAAAAAAGTGTGAAAATAATACATAGATGCTACCTTACTGAGGGAAAAACCCTTTAAAATCCCATTTATGTCATTAATCTTCCACTATTAAGTGCCCTCCCTTTCACTCCTACCCTATGTCATATGCCTTTGAAGTAATACAAGTTATTGTATTACTTTAAAACAATTAAGGTTCTCTACCTGGACTTCCACAAAGCATTTGACACCATCCCGCATGACATCCTTGTCTCTAAATTGGAGAGACATGGATTTGACAGGTGGACCACTCAATGCATAAGTAATTGTCTGGATGGTCACACTCAATGAGTTGTGGTCCACAGGTCAATGTCCAGGTGGAGACCAGTGACAAGTGGTGTTCCTCAGGGGTCAGTACTGGGACCAGTGCTATTTAATGTCTTTGTTGGTGACATGGACAGTGGGACTGAGTGCACCCTCAGCAAGCTTGTGGACAACCCCAAGCTGAGTGGTGCAGTCGACACGCTTGAGGGAAGGGATGCCATCCAGGGGGACCTTGATAGGCTTGAGAGTTGGTCCATGCAAATATCATGAAGCTCAACAATGCCAAGTGCAAGGTTCTACACCTGGGTCAAGGTAATCTCAAGCATGCATACAGGCTGGGCAATGAGTGGATAGACAGAAGCCCCGCAGAGAAGGATTTGGGGGTACTGGTGGATGAAAAGCTCAACATTAGCTGGCAACGTGTGCTTGCAGCCCAGAAGGCCAATTGTATCCTGAACTGCATCAAAAGAAGCATGGCCAGCAGGTCAAGGGATGTGATTCTCCTCCTCTACTCCACTCATGTGAGACCCCACCTGGAGTACTGCGTTCAGCTCTGGGGTCCCCAGCATAAGAAAGGTATAGACCTTTTAGAGTAAGTCCAGAGGAGGGCTAGGAAGATGTTCAGAGGGCTGGAGCACCTCTCCTAAGAAGACGTGCTGAGAGAGAAGTTTTTTTTCAGCCTAGAGAAGAGAAGGCTCCAGGGAGATATAATAGCAGCCTTCTAATACTTAAAGGGGTCATACGAGAAAGATGGGGAGAGATTCTTTATCAGGGAGTGTAATGATATGACAAGGGGTAATGGTTTTAAACTAAAAAAAGGTAGGTTTAGATTAGATGTAAGTAAGAAATTCTTTACTATGAGGCTGGTGAGGCACTGGAACAGGTTACCCAGAGAAGTCATGGATGTCCCCTCCCTGGAAGTGTTCAAGGCCAGGTTGGATGGGGCTTTGAGCAACCTGGTCTAGTGGAAGGAGTCCCTGCCCATGGCAGGAGTGTTGGAACTAGATGATCTTTAAGGTCCCTTCCAACCCAAACCATTTTATGATTGTGGGATAATTAAAACTGCAGTTTAACAATTTAACTGGAAATATACTGAGATGTACCTAGCTTTTATTAACAAAAGACTTGGAAAATGTGCATGCTTAAGCCTCATGAGCCTAAGCAAACATCTCACAATTTGTTTTTCAGTTACTCCCTAACTAGATGAACTAATAAAATCAGAAAACAAGATATGAGGGCCAATTCAAAAAAAAAAAAAAGCTTCCTTACCTTTTTTCCACATCTATGGAGCTCCAAATAATAAGTATAGCACCCATAAATGTGCACTTAAATGATTAGGTAAGTAGTAATGAAGGACATAGCATCCAGCATGGTAAAGAGCAGGATGAATGAGATATACTGGGAGATGCTGAAAGAAGGGAACATCTGAAATCCTCTCTTTTGAGCTAAGGCATCAATGTGTCATTGGGATTCAGGACTCAGAACCCCTTTTGAAGGACAGCTGTAGCTATCTGCGTGGAGAAGAGCAACCTGAGCTGTGCCTTCCCAGTGCAGACAGACAGCTACTCACAGTCATGCATGTGATCAGGTTCTTGTAACACATGGGATGGCAAATCCTCTCATTTATCTGTTGGGTATTGTCATGAGGCACCAAATTAGATAAACAAGATACTAGAATGATTGGACTCCACCTGATGACAGTTGCTTTGATAGGGTTTGGATACCACTTTGTATATTAGGCATCAAAAATGTAAGACATTAGTTCCTAGTGTTTAAATTTATCTTTTGGTCATTCAGCTGAGTTTGTTTTCAAATTCTGTCCCCAGTGCTAGGATTTTAATATGCACATTCAGCATGCTCTGAGAGTGTAAGATCATATTCATCAGGAGATTTAAGCAAAGGAATGGCTAGTATCTGTAAATAGCTTTATTTAAGGCTAGGTGTTGAGTTGCTCAAACCTGTTAGAGTTTATGTGCCTAAAGGACATGTCACAATTCAGCTGCAGTTACCTGGGGAGTTCTTTGAGGTCACAAAGTAAAGGATGGTTGGAATTTGGGAATTTCTAACATATGCTGAGTGAGAGTCTTAAGGATAAAAATTGTAGGATTTTTGGTTTCTAAATTACATATGTATTCAGGTTTAGATGCCTGAATTATATTTTTGGCCTGTTCATTAGCTTCTTGATGCTTTAGTTCCCATGTGTGTAACATATCCTTATTCCAAAACAGATTGCTGTAAGAGAAAATACTTTACAGACTGTGCATCCTCATCTCCTATAGGAGCCTAGTTGATAGAATCTCCAATAAATAAATTTTGAGATAAGATAATGCTTAAGATTTTAAGAAATGTTCTGAAAGAAAAGGAAAGAAAATCAGAAGATGGTGCTAACAAGATAAATGACCTAGGAGATAAGGCATCATGAAAATAATCTTTTCTGGCTTTTTACAGTCTTCCTGTTCACCAACTTTCTTAAAAGCTTATGCACAAAGACTCAAAGGTAGTTCAGTCCTAATCATCTTTCCATTCATTTGATGTCCTAGGAAGTTAGATGCTTAAATAACTTTTGAAGTAACACTTCTTTTCTCCCATAAGTGACTAAAGGTTCAAAATTGAGAGGTTACGAACTTGCACTTCCAAGACAGTTTGTATGACCATTTTCTGCTGAAGCAGATACATGACATGAGCTGTCTCACTTCACCTGATTACTCGCTGGTGTAGCAATAGTATCATTATAAGCACTAATGTTTTAACAAATGTGTCATTTCTGGGGGAAAAAGAAAATCAATTACAACCAAAATGATAAAAGTCACAAATAAGAAGACAAAATTGGTTATTATGCTAGGCTTACTTGCTAGTTAAACTCTTTGAATTATTGTAACAATTAAAACCAGAGCAAAACCCCAAAAAATGAATACTGTAAGGAGAGAGAAAGCACTCTGCAAGAGTCACTTGCAGACAGCAGCAAAGGCATTTGTAATATTTTATGCAGAGTTTGCTATCACCCGTTTACTTTACTAAAAATATATCAACTGATGGTAGACTTTGGTTACAGAATCCATCAAGCATTTTCTGCGAGTGCTTAAACGTGACTTTGCAAGCAGAAGAAAACAGGAAAAGGCCTTTTGATTTTGAAAATTTTTCTGCAAAATAGGTTATATTATTTTATTCCCCTACTTGAAAGAACCACAGGACTGTCACAGCGACTTTTCCAAATTATGTACTTTCTCTCCAAAGTATAGCTCACTTAGATGTCTGAAGAAAGCTGAGGCCTTTTTATTGATTTTTTTTTCAAGTGTTTTTTGCTGGTGTGTATTCCTCAAGACTGATGTTAGGACCCTCTCACAGCTTTGCACCATTACCTTTATTTATTACATTTACCAGAAACATTTTCTCTTTGATGTCCAGTACCCAAGATTCTGAATAGCTGCAACAGCTGGAAGAAAGATCAACACTGTGGTGCTAACAACTAAAGCTTGCAATCGGTGACATGAAACCATTCTCTAAGGCAATGCTAAGAAATGTTTATTAGTATCTATTTTTATATAAAGAAAAAGAGAGATAAAAGGTAGAAATGTTAAGTGATTTTCAGACAGTTTTGTATTGTCAAAGGACAAAACTATTCCTCTGTGATGTCAACAAGGAGTTCCCTTATTGACTTTGGTGAAGACAGGATTTTACTCAGAATACTTTTGCTTCATCAGGACAGATGGAGGGAAAGGAATGACAGGAAGGTTTTCAATTATATTTTATTTGTATTCTCTGCAGTTGTAAAATCCCTAAAGCTTACCCACAAATGCACAGGATGAAGGCCAGTTCCTAACTAAACAAACCAGCTCAAAAATGCCATTCAAATAGGAAATGAAATCCAATCTATCAGAGAAGATGGGTAGGATGGCAACTTTTAGCTAAATGAAAATTTTCCATTCATGAAAAATTCCATTGTGTCTTCAACATTCACGCAGAGAAGCCAGGAGGTGTTAAAGTTTCATGTCATAGTCTTGGAGCCCCATGCTAAATGAAACTCTACTATATTTGAGATGGATGATGGGATGAATTGACACTGCAAGCACTTGAACAATGATCTTGAAGGAATGTGAGTATTTTAAACTCACATTTACTGTATCATTTTTCTGCCATACAAGCTTGACTATCCTTAGGTAAGTATTTATCTTTTATCTTCTATTTGAAGGCAATTCAACAAACCTACTTTTATTGTTGTTTTTTTTGTGTGGAAACTACAGGGAAATGGTACTTTCAAGATTGCATGGAGATGCACTTCTTGGACCTAGTGCACTTCGTATCAATATGTACATCCTGGTTCTGAATTTTTATAGTATTTTCTTGTGACTAAGTAGAGTGGAATATTTCCTTTATCTGTATTTTGGGAAAAAAAGGTATTGAGGAAGAACAATAGTCTCTTCTCTATGTCTTTTTCCCTTCTTTTCTAATTGCTCATCTGCCAAGTAAAAAACTCAATTTTGTTTTCTTAAAAATTTGAAACAACAGAGAATGAGAGTGTATCATTTTATGAAAAGTATGACTGCGATTTGTTTCTTTTTCTCTCTGAAGTTTTCTCTTTCTTTTGGTGGCACATCAGGTAAAATCAAATTTGCATAATCTAGTGTGTTTGTACATAAAAAATACATACACAACCTGTAGTTATTTCCATACTTGTGATGCACTGCATCTGGGCTATCCCTCTGAGACGAGGAAAACTTGTGCCGTCTTCCTAACCTACCGTCAAAGAGGACTTTATTATGCAGAGACTGTTGTACACTGGTCTTTGTTTGGGGCGTACACAGAAGGGCTGCAGTGTGAGCTACAGAGCGTGGAAATCTTTTTCCACTCACTTCCATACAGAAGATGGACAATGAAGAGTCTTTTGTAGAGTGGTTGAAGTAAAGAGTCAGCAGGGTGAATACACAATACAGAGAATATAAGAAAGAAAAAAGTAGCGGGGAGATAGAGGGAGAGAGAGACTGGCTGCCAACTCCTACTGCTTTGTCTTCACTCTTGTCCACTATAATCTGGGTTTTACCTTTATTCTTCTCATTGAATATGCCTTTTGGAGTGACCCAATCACAGTGACCCTTTTGGAGTTTGCAAACACAGCAGAGACACCAGCTTGTGCTGCATAATAGTACGTTCTTGTTGTTGCATTCTGAAGGGACTGCTCTTGCTATTTCAGATAAAATGAGAACTAAAACCTTCATCTATTGTCTCCATCAAAATGAAACGGCATTGTCATGGCTTGTTTAAGTCTAATTTACCATAATGCAGCCCCATATCTGATTTTTTCTGGCTATCTGTAAACTGAGTTTGGGTACATTCATACTCATTGTAGCCAAACGAATTGTGAATTGTTCAGGAAAAGTTCTAGATGGAGATGACTAAACTCATGCCAGAGAATGTTCTAAAACTTAGTAGCATACATGATAATGACCAGCACCCAGGTATGTTAGCAGATATGCATGAAATGACTGGGATAGACATAGTCATTAATTACCCCTCTAACAGTTCTGATCTGAGATGAGAGGAAGTATCTTCCCTAGAAAAATCTTTTCTTACATGTTAGTATCATTTCTAAGTATGAGGTTTGTGACCTTTTTTTCCAGTCCAGATAGAATAGGGTGAGGCACCATATCAGCAAGACCTGAGAATAAAAGAATAGCTTTTGGGTGAATTAGCTTTTGGTCTTGAACCACTTTAGAGATTCAAAACGTTTGCAGTAGGAATTGCCTTACTTACTTTCAGATATCTACAATGTGAATACATATATGTGATCTACTGCAAATTTCTTTAGTGACAAAGAAGAGAAATAGGCACACATTCATTAGGTGTGCTTTAACTGGCCAATTTTAGCTATCTGCTTTAGGCTGACTGAACTCAAGCCCTAAAAGTGTCTGCTTTTTTTTCCACTGAATGTAAGGGTAGACTGTTTCAGACAGCAGCAAGCTAAGATGCGATTTACTGATTGAAGAGAGATACCGCTAAAGCACAGTCTGATTAACTCTCTGCCTTCATGTTTGAACAAAAAGCTTACTGAGAAGTAAAAAACTAGCACAGGTGAAGAAATCTACCTTTGTTCAGCTGAATCTTACACTCTGTAAGACTTACTGACTCTTGAAATGTATGTTTCCTCATAAAAGCAAACAAGCAAACAAACAAAAAAACTAAACAAAATTCAAACAGTGTTTGCACTTTGAGTATGTAAATTCTCATTTGCAGTGATTTCACAGAGTTTATGCTGTGGAATTCAGGTAGTGGGCTGCCATGCCAATTCAGCTCTCAGCTGCATTTTCCACACTCACTGGAGCAGGATGAACCAGGTTCTGTCCTTATTTAGTCCAAACTATATTTGTTCATGTAGTCTAGTCATGTTGTCCTTGTTTTCAAAGAGTTTTCAGCTCCATCTGGAAATATTTCTCCCATGCCTTTTTGCAAGTTTTTTTTTTTTAGAAACCTCAAGAGGATACTTTCAGGTCTTGGAGTTGTGTTAAGCTTCAGATGTTCTAATTCCTTGATCACCTGTTCTGGCTGAATTTTACCTCCTTCAATATTTTTTCTTGCTCTCCTGGGAAATTTATGTCTGTTTCTGACATCTGTCCCCAAGCCTTCTGTGTGAACACAGAGGCAAAGAATTCATTTGATTGTGCTTTAGTTATGTCTGTCTCTTCAGTCAGTAAATTACCCAGGTCAGCTCTTAGAATTTCTACTGTCTCTTCCAATGACCTCTTGTTCCATATAATCTTGAATAAAAGAAAACTTTGTTATTTATCTTAACCTCTTCTGCAATTTTCCTTTCATTTCACATCTTCATCACTCCTAGCAGATTATTGTTTTCTACTGTGTTACGTCATCTCTTCAGTTATCCTTATTCTTTTAATACCCTTCCTCAGCCTCTTTGTTGTCTTTGAATAACTTTTGTGCTGAGTCCTTCAAGTTTTCCTTTCAGAGTTTTTTTTTTTTTGATAATTCTGACAATGATAGAGCACACATTAATTTATTCAGCAGTGCTTTTCACCTCCACATTGTTATTTTTTCTGTTTTATTTCATTTGATTACACAAAATACGGTAGCAATCTTAAAACATGCATGGTGGAAACAGCAAGACATATGTTTAAGCACAGAGGAGTCTATTTCTAGCTTCACCTGAGTTGCTGTAGTTTGGGGGGGAAATAAAACAAAACAAAAAAACTTTAGGCTAGACATAGGCCAGACTCTATATCTGTGGGAGGCAAAATGTTAAAAGTGAGAGAGTGGGCTGGCAGTGCTTGGTCACATCAAACGGCAGTTTGTGGCAGACTCTGCACCTCATTCTCTCAGGAACATGGGATGAGGTGCTGAAATACATAACAGAGAAACATATACAGCATGTTTTACAAAATTGTTTTAGTTTTCTGGAGGATGCTCTAGGCTGAGCCACTATAATCCTGCTGACCATCATCAATAGTCTCTAAATATAAAACTACAAGGAATATTTCTAATAACTTAAAAACCTATTTGGAAGTTGTGCTTATGAGAAAGTGAAAAATGGTTCTTAGTATGAAATAGTGTCTCAACACCTGGTTTATCACTTCTGTTGTTACGTAGCATAGTCAGATATGCTCCTAGAACTTCATTTTGAGGAAAGGGGGAAGTTGAAGCACGATACAAGACACATTATCAGCAAGTACAGTTCACAGAAAAGAACTGGATAATGAGGAATTACAAACATGACTCCCACCAAAATCTACAGCAGCATTTTCAAAAGGAAAGTTCTTGTTTCAAGTCAAAAGTTTTCAGCTCCGAGTTTTTTCAGTTTTTAGTTTTTCAGAGAAGTCAACATTTTCCACAGGGAAAGAAACAAAATAGCATAATCTTCCAACTAGTTTTGTGTGTAACAAATGTATGCTTTTGTAAAGTGCTTTTAGACCATCAGATGAAGGTCATTGGGAAAGTGGAAAATGTCATTAAGAAATTCACTGACTTGATTTTCCACAGGTTTAGACTTCATTTACCAGCTAAATACTACACTTCTTTGTCTACAGTGAAGTCTGTTACCAGATTCAAAATGAAATTAGATCGCATATTCTAGTTCTGTATTGGCATTAAGGTCACACCAAACTACATCTATAAATTACCTAGGCACAATCAGTTCTTAATGGAGCCCCTAAGGACACTCTAGTGCAGTGGTGTGAAGAGAGGATTTCTTTGGCTTAGCATTAGGCGTAATCGTTCCAGGACATGCTTTCCCCCAAGTAGTCTTACAATACTCCCCAAACTGAGGACAATCCACTTGATACAATTCTCCCAAGAATCTGACTTGCAACAGGTCTTGTAACTCTTGAAAACCTCTCTCTGGCTCTCTGATAGCTCTCAGGCCATCTGCTCCCCCTCAACACTCTGAACCTCCTCTGAGTCAGGCCTGTTACACTGGTTCTTCTCTTTCCTGTGTTGGAGGGAAACCCACCTCCTTAGTATGGGAGGTATAGCTCAGTAGTACCCACGAAGGAGTGAATGAGTCTAAAATATTTATTATTACACCATTCCTGAAGGGAAGTATGGTCACCCCCTGTTAAACATGGAGGGATTCTATTACAGAGGGCTTACTCTAAGGGACAGCAGCTCAGTGATACCTTGCACAGGGAATTAACTTAAACCAGCCTGGAGGACATTCTGGCACTGACAGTAAAAACATGAGGTTATTTTGGTCTTAAAGCTGAGAAGCTCTGAATAGTATAGTAAATGGATCTAGGAAGGTTGGATTTAGGAGTCAGGCACGTAAATACTTCTTAAGAGCTTTTCTGAGAAACTCACTGCCGATAATATATGAACTAGAATAGGAATCTGAAACCCAAGCTAGTGCTGTAAATGCTGAGGTATTCCAAAACAACTGATGTATTCTTTATGAATAGTCCCTGATGCTGCAAGTCACATGTTCTTGCTTAATGCTCTAAAGAAAAATACACTAGCAGTCTCACAGTAAAAAAGAGTTTCATTAGAAAATGTCAGTTCATGAAACTTTTCCAGTGCAGGCTGGATTTTATGGTGGAATAGAGATTCACCTTGAAGTGTCCAATAATCAAAGTCTCTGGACATTTATCTGCAATATGGGAAACTCAAGCTAAAGCCTTTTTTTTTTTTTTTCCTTTTTTTTTTCTGCATTCTTTTCATAGCCCAGTGAACACTTTAACCAATTTTTATTAGCTATTTGGGGGTCACTATCCCCTGTTCATTTATACTAGCTTGTTCCTTTCTGTATGGATAATTAAATAACCACTGAAATGGAACTACAGTTTTGGCAATACAAAGCTTTCTGAAAAGTCACTGTCAAATTCTGCCCAGTTCTAATAAATAGTCCCAGTGCATTAAATTGTCCAGCTCTTAGAGTTCAAGTGCAAATACAGACCAGGTTGGGGCCTCTTTATATTGTTCTGAGTGAATATTGGAGTAGACTGGAACCAATTTCTTATGTACTGTCATCTTTGTTTCAGGCCTCAGATTTTTCCTGATACCTTGATTTCTTTTACAGCACAGGAATTCTGATTTTTATGTTATTTGCTTAATTCAGAATTTCACATAATTCTTCACTGGGATAATCAATAGCAAGTTTCTAACACCAGTTTTCTCCCTTCATTATCTTCAAAATACTTCTTTGTAGGCAGATCAGATTTAACCCAGCTTCATCTCTGCTAAGGTCCTCTGTATCTTTCTTTTTCAGCTACACTTGGGGAAAATACCAAGCACTCTTAACTATTGTGTTCACTTGGAAATTATTTCACTGGCACTTGTCTGGGAACACAGAAGAGACACAACCTAATCAATCCATAAAGGTGAAAATAAGAGCTGTGTAACGCAAAATATATTTTTACGATAAAAGGAATGGAAATGCAAAACATTAAAAGTAGAGAGAAAGAAGAATATGTTTTTGCAAAGCTGAGGTTGATATTTCTAGTCTAGAAAATTAGGAAAATCAAAATGATAGCTCACAGCCATTTTCCTGTTGTCCCTTAGATAAAGTCTTCCTCAGGTGATTTGAAGAGGTACAATGTCTGGAGCTTAATAATGGAAAGAGGTTAAATATATACTAATGTAAATAATTGATACGCAACTTGTCTTACAAAGTCCAGAGGAAAAGTCCCAATTCTTATTCCTCCTGACTTGTGATTGCATTAAAATAACTGCACCTATTGCCATCAAGGGGCAAAATGTACTTGTAAAAGCCAAATTTTTTAATCTTACTGATGATTTATTGTTAAAGCACAGATTATGCAGTAGCTTTCTTGGACCCATATCCACCAATTAATAGGAGCTAGTATTACATAGCACAGACTACAGAAGTTGTGTGGAAGGCCTATAAGAGCTTGCAATGAGGAAAGTAATCCCTTTTATGAGGAATTAATGATGCATTACCACTGCACAGGAAACAAAATGTCTGGCATTACTGACAAGATGGAATGAAGAACATACATGAAACAGGTCTATACCTCTGGACTTATCAGAGACTTACTCTCTGCTGACCTTTTTAAGCATTTTTCAGAGTATAGTGCTAAGCAACAACATGCAATTACATAGAAAATCCCCCCAAACCCAATGAATTTGTCTCATCATCTACTTTTCCTTTTTTTTTTTTTTCCCCCCAATTCCACTAACTTATGGATATCCGTATTGCATGTACATGGCAAGGTTTTGGTGGCACAGCCACTTCCAGCTGGCTCTAACAGCCCCACTGCAGGGTACGTCTGGGCCCTGCAGCCAAGATGGCGGCGCCTGAGGGAAATGCATTTAAGAAAGGGTAAAACTGTGTGAGAAACACTCCTGCAGACACGATGGCCGGAGAAGTAAGGGAGGAGGTGCTGCAGGTGCCAGAGCAGAAATTCCCCTGCAGCCTGTGGAACAGATCCTAGTGAAGCAGCATGTTCCCCTGCAGCCTGTGGAGAGTACCATGCCAGAGAAGACATCCACACTGCAGCCTGTGGAGGACCCCACACTGGAGCAAGTGGATATACCTTGAAGGAATCTGCAGCCCACGGAGAGCCCACACTGGAGCAGGGGCAATGTGTGAGGAGGAAGGAGTTGCAGAGAGGAGCTGACCACAACTCCCATTCCCCCTCCTCCTTGTACCATTTGGTAGGGAGAAGGTAGTGAAGGATCATGTTTCAGTCTGGGAAAAGTAGGGGGGAATAGGTGTTTTAGGTTTTGCATCCTAACCTTTTTTTTTAATTGGCAATAAATTAAATCAATTTTCCCCAAGTGAAATCTGCTTTGCCTGTGATGATAATTGGTAAGTGATCTCCCTGTCTTTGTCTCAGCTGAGGAGCTTTTCATCATATTTTCACCTACTGTCTTGTTTAAGAAGGGAGGTGAGAGAGCAGCTGGATGGGTATCTGTCAGCCAGTCAAGGTCAATCCACCACAATAGCATATAATACAGTCTATAATAGTGTACTTTGTGCTTTTTGCACCTTTATTGCTAAAAGTTTCTCCTAGGAAAATTTGCAATGTTCAGGTGTCAGTGTGACTCTGGAATCTTCAGTGCCACTGGAACAGGAATTTGCATCTTGTGGTGTCACCCAACATTACTTTACTTTGGGAAATTAACTAGTTTAAGAGATCTGTCTGCTTACAATTACTCATTATATCTGTGCCAATCTCTCTCTTTTTTAACCAAGGTAGACCGAGGTTGTTAAATTGGTTCAAATCATATTGTAGTACCACAAAAAGTGGTATTGACATGACTGAAAGAAAAGTAAATAGCAGTGAGGAAGCAGGAACAAGCTGTTGTAAGTGGGGAAATCTAAAGCCCACCTTTACCGCAGCAGCAAGCTTATGTGAAAAAGCACCTGGATCTCTGTGTTGACCTCAAGCTCCCTCATCTAGTTATTGTAGACTGACACTTTATAACAGCACTCTGTGATTTAAATTGCAAATGACAATGAAATCTGTGCTAAACCCTTCATTCTGAAAGATCAACCTGTATGTGAAATGTGTATTACCAGTTGAAGAGCAGCAGCATCATTCTTTATAAATACCAACACAAGTAGACAATATAGTGTCAAGAGTTTCTTTAAACCAGCAGAGAAATTCATAACAAGAACCAGACGGTGAAGGTAACACTAGACAAATTAAGGGGGGAAAAAAAAAATGGAAATTTAAACATTTCAACAATTCTGCCAGATGTTGTTCAATATTAAAAAAGCCTGTTTCCAGGAATTTATACTAGAAAAAAACTTCAGTAATAACAGCCCCAATCTTTACTGAGAAAAGTAGGAAAGTAAGAAGATAAAGTAGCATTTTCAGTTTTGTTTGTTTGTTTTGTTTGTTTTTGTTTTTCAGGAGGGAAACTATTTCTTTATTCACAAGAGATGACAGTCATGCATTCAGAAACAAACTTTTCTAGGAAGCAAAGGGAGATAGTAGAACAAAGGCAAATTTTAAAAAGATGAATAGAAATTGACACTAGACAAGGCTATCACCTGTGGTCTAACTTGGCAACAACATGGTTGTTGAGAACAGTGGGGTTGTTGAACAACAAGATCAGCTGCTGATCTTTCCTTCTGGTGAGATCTCATTCTCTGTGGAGTATCCAGGTCATGAGGACATTGTTCAACTCTTGGGTTCACTCATCTATTCTCTCTATGAATGCACTTCCCAGAGGCTTGGGAAAGGAAATGTCTATGGATATATGAGGGGAGTTGATGTTCTATATAGATGCTATTGATATAGGGCCTGGTCTAGGCTCCAGGTTTTTGTTGTTTGCTCTCAAGTATTCAGTGTCATAACTACCTCCATGCTGTTATCACTATTGCTCAGATAGCCAGCCAGTAATTTTCAGCACTATTTCTTATAAATGCTGCACTGTAAGATACCTTGCTTCAGTTTCTGTATTAATCTGAAAGAAGCTTCTGAAGTGCACCTCAGAAAGGAATCAAGGCATATAGGACCAGAACTGAGTCCTTACCACTAAGGCCTTACCACTCCAGTCCTGAATGGAGACATTTGTTCTTTTCTTTGCCTTGCCTCATCTGAATGCCATGGGTAGTAGTAGTGGCATGGGTTGCCACATTCTGGGAGGGAGTACTTCTTTATTCATCCAAAACTCCAAAATTTAGTGATGTTTTGACCAAAAAGTGCCAACTACAAACTGTTGTACAGCAGTTATGTAGTTATGATCTAGCATAGCTTAGCTTCCCCTACCTGACAAAAGATACTGACAGACTGTCCCCTTCCTGAGGAGTACCTCTGTCTGCCTAGAGTTATTAGAGAGTTCTGAGCTGCTCTCCTCTCTGTAGATAGTTCTCCCAGACTTGTTAAGTGACAGCTTTTGAATACGCTCCCATCAGAATAAATTCAAAAGATGAGATCTCCAACTCTTTGTCTTAGATACAAACAAACAAACAAATTAAAACAACAACAACAAAACACTCATTTCTGGAAAAGGCAGAGTAGAAAAAAGTAACATTGATATCTGTATAGGAATAAGTAGATTAAGCTCTGTGTGTTGCATTGGGATAAGAGTGTTTCTCTGAACAAAATTCTCCTAATTCATGAACAAATCTACAAATCACACTGGTGCCTTGCCTCTCCTTGCCTCCCCTCGCCTCCCCTGTGGTGGTTTTACCCAACAGAGCAGCCAAACTCCACCACAACTGTTCTCTCATTCACCCTCCTCAAAGGAAGAGGGGGAGAAGATACAATCAAAAAAGGCTCAAGGGCTGAGATAAGGACAAGAAGGTTGCTCACCAATTACCATCATGGGCAAAACAGACTCAATGTAAGGAGATTAATATAATTTATTACTATCACTAGTGGACTAGAACAGTGAGAAACTAAAAGCAAGCTAAGGGAATGGGTGTTGCAGTCAGTCCATATCACTTCGTCTCCACCGCTTCTTCATTGTCACTCTCTTCCGCTGCTCCAATGTGGGGTCCCTCCCACAGGATGCCATCCTTCCCAAAAAGATCCTGCATGGGCTTCCCACAACCTGCAGCTCTTCAAGAACTGCTCCAGTAGGGGTCTGTATTGTGGGGTCCATCCTTCAGGAGCAAACAGCTCCAGCATGGGTCCTCCACGGGTGGCAGATCCCACTGGATCACCTGCTCCTGCATGGGCCCCTCTCCACAG
>VXAL01011910.1:346-12692 GCA_013399475.1 Chauna torquata
TTCACTGAAAGTGCCTGGGAACACCTCTGATCTCCTCTAGTCTCACAGAGATGTGCAGGCTTGGCGGAACTTGTTTCTAGAGATTCACCCCATGACTCCAATGTGCTGTCCATCATCGTTTGCGTTCCTCAAGCACTACTAATTTATGAGTGAGACAGATGTATCTGTAGAACTTGTTAACCCATTCTGTTGGCTCACGTTTCAAATGTTCATCCATTCAATCTTTTCTGTTTCTTCTACATTATTTATACAATATCAAAGACTGGTTTTCGTGACCTCAAGACACAAGTAAACGTAGCATTTAAGACTGTAGTTAATTATGTGTTTCTAAGATGTATTCATTGATAATGCTTCTTTGATTGTATCTCAGGCGGTGGAGGAAATATATTTGAAATAGATGAAATACTTGGGAACATTAAGATAAAGAACTCTCCAGACTATGAAACCATGAATAAGTACAGCCTTACAGTGAATGCAGTCAACAATAAATCTGCCCCTTTCTATCAGGTAAAAGAGCATTGTAATGAACAGTGACAATTCCAGTCAGAGCAGACTTGAACTAGTGGGAGGGAGGTCTATCAAAGACATTCATTGTGCAAAATAAATTAGTCACCAAATCATGTTTAGGGTCAGATTTTTGCCACCTGTGTCCATGTTGAGGAATATTATCTTCCATAATTAGTTGAAATACTTTCAACTTTCATGCCTGGTAGAATTTGACCCTGAATTGTTTGCTGACTAACCTGTTCTGGGGAACAGGAATTCTTGTGTGCTGCTTTTAGTCAGTACTATAAATACTGTGTTAACTCTCCATGGCAGCAAAAGTGATTTTCAGTAGATTGTTCTAATTCTGCTGTATTTCTTTTATTTGAAAAGGTATTACAGACTTATTTGACAGAACTAGAACATCCGTACTTCCCTTATCTGCATCTAGCACCAGCAGTAGGACATGCAGCCTCCTAAACACATCCTATTCTTACCCATTCAGAAACCTTTCAAGAAGTAGAGTCCTAATGCAAATTTGAATTCCTGCGTCTTTTCTATGAAAATCCTGTAGTGATCTCTGATGTCGCGTTCATGAAATAAAACCTAACCCAGTCTTTTACTACAGCATTTTCAAATTCTAATTTATACTTTTTGTTGCATATGCAAATAACAATAAAATATTGCCAAATAAGACATTCTAAATATTCTAAAATGCATTAAACCATCTTGTTTTCTAGGCAACCACCAATGTCACTGTTCTAGTGATTGATGTGAATGATAATGCTCCAGTATTTTCTCAGAATTCCTATTCTGCCTCTATAAACATGATTAATCCTGTAGGTGATCATGTCATAACTGTGCATGCTACTGACAGAGATCAGGTAACTACTCCTTTTTGACACTGCTTTCAGTTGCAGCCCAAATGTATTTTTCTATGTTCTCTAGGCATGAAATACCAGCTGTAGCAGAAAGTGAATTGTGATTGACTAGCAGCATTGGGAACTGGAAATTACGAATTTTGTTGTTTCTGCTCTTATACTGATGTACTCCCTGTCTTTGGGCATATTTCTTCAGCTATATTTGCCTTATTTTTTGCCCTTATTATATGGAGTTGTACTGGTCTTTCAGAAGTATACAAGAACTCAAGCAATTTAGTGACTGTGAAAGTATTTGAACTTCTGAAATGGAGGATTCTGTAAAAACTAAACATCATGTAGCTGGCTTGAACATGGAAATGTCTGCTCGCCAAATGCCTCTGAAGTATGGCACCCCAGCTAATTCTCTCTGTCTCCATTTTTTAAAGTAATTTTATTTTGTTGACTGGTTTATCTGTAGTGCACCCACCAGGGTAGTATCCAGGCACCAGGAGAGAGATCCCAGGAGAGATATCAGTCAGTCAGATCACCATGGCAACATCAATATTACTTATATCATTTAAAAGATAAAACATCTAAAAGTAACAACAAAACATGAATATCAGGTGCCCTCCTAATATTTTGTGCATAATTTCGGTTAAAGTAGCTGCAGTTGTGATATGTTGCTGCAAATAATTGAAAGGCCCTTTTTTCTATATTTGCTATTATTTCATATAAAAACTGAAATTGCTTATGAACGTTGCTAGACTGAGAACGCTACACTGAGACCTAATGAATCTGTCATCCTTCAGATATGTCTGGTCCTCTGCTCTGCACCCTGTCAGGATTCTGGGGCGCAGTCCAGCACTGAAGATGTTAGACTTTGTCTCTGTTCCTCCTATTCCTGAAATACTCAGAAATCTACGGATTGCATAGTGACAATAGATGCTCGTGGCAGGGTTTGATCCTGCTTCTGTGGAGCCATGAAAGAAGAGAATCTAATCCTTTTCAGAAATACTGAGCGAAGTGCAATAGAGCAGACCCTAAGGCTTGTCTCAGGAAAGTGGAGTGATGTGCATAGAGTAACATAAGTCCAACTCCCATGTGGATGTAGGCAGGCAGGAATAGGGCTTGCACTCATAGCAGTGGGGAGGCTGCTCTTCTCCTCAAGGTGCCACAAGGGCCCAAGGGACTTTGGCTTACTCTTGTTGACATGACTCCTTTAGGTGACTCTTTCACTGCACTGAGTGTGCCCCTCCATACGTCCAAACTTAACATTTTTTTCTTTAGAGACCTTTTTTCACATTTTTGTGGTGTAACTGGCAAACAACTTGTGAATTTTCTTCTGTTTTGTGTTTTCATCAGCACCCATCCTACCATAGCTAACCTCAAATTTTAATTTTCGAAATAAATTCACTAGAGACATTTAGACATTGTTACATCTCTTGTATCAGTGTTTATCCTACTCTTCAAAATGTACTCCCAGTGCATGTAGTTTTCTTTAGTATTGCTATGGGAATTCTGGTCCTGGAAATTCATTATTACTTCCAAGGGCAATATCAAAATGTAGTTCTCAATATGTTTGACAGTGTGGGCAAAGCTTTATGGCACCCATGGAAAATGAATAGCTATTTCTAACTCACTTCGATAAATGAGAAATCTGAAGCGCATTGTCCCAAGTCACATGGGGAGTCTAGAAGAAAAAAAAATCTTCACTTCACTTACTAATATCCTCGTCTTTCAATCCTATCTCTGAAAATCTATTTTAGACGTTCTAATTTATGAACTTTGATTTCAAAACTATTGAGTTAACATTTTTGTATGAGCTAAAGTAGTCTAAAAGTTTGTGCGGAGCTCAAGGCTATGATGCACTTAAAATCCCACTAAATACATTGTTATATAAGTGCATGTTCTTAAGACTGTAAATATGTATGGCTCTTGAAGCACCAAAATTAATTTTTTGGGGGCCGGGGGTGAGGGGGACATGACAACAGCAATTCTGTCCATTGGCTGCTGCTGCTCTTGTGTTACAACTTAAAGCATGAAGTAGCTATGAGTCCTGATTCTGTCCAGTTAGTTAAAAAGTCTCTGACATTCTGTCATTGTAAGCATGGAAATATTAAGATTCCAGTGAGTTTGTACTATTGGACTGGGAGCAGCGAAATAACATGGTCCTGCAAGCAATAGGTACATGAAGTTGTGTTCCTTTCATGGCAGGGGGAAAATGGCCTCATTGAATACTACATTCTCCCAGATATAAACTTCAGCGCATTCTTCCTGATAGAAGATAAGAGCGAGGGGAAAATAATAACAACTGGAAACCTGTCTAGGTCTGGAGAGATCCGTTTAACAGTGATGGCTAGGGACAAAGGTTCTCCGTCTTTAAATGGCACTGCTGTGATTACTCTTAATGTGTTCGACAACTGTCCATTTGTTCCTCAGTTTAATGAGAACCAAATCAGGTGAGGTTTTCATAATGTTATATAACTGGTAGTACATATTCACCAGGTAGTGGAAAACAGATTGAAGTTGAAAGTTGAAGATAATTATCATAGCATTTCCCTCCCCTTTCATGTACAAGAAAGGACATTAGTTTGTTTTGTTTTGTTTTTAAATGAAAGTCCAGGAAATCCTTCTATGCCAGTAGTTCTGTGAACATGATGCGAAGCATCACCTTTCATTTCTTTATTGTGTGGCTTGTATAATCTAGACTCTTCGTCCCTTTCCTCTTGCATAAAAATAAAACAATTTTCCTTAGCCTTTCTTTACTCAGGAATAAACAAATGTCTGACTAGAAAAGTAGAGCTTACACTGCAGTCTGAAGGCCACTGAGCTCTAGCAAACAACTAGAGAGGAGGGGGCAGGATTTTCCACAGAGAACCTCATTCTTAAGGAGTTAAATTTCAAAGCCTGTCAGTGCAACAACTGCTGGTAAATTTAACATTATGATTTATAATTTATTTTCTATATTAGCATTTCAGTTTTGGAAAACACGGGAGTGGATCATTCAGTTTACACTTTTGTTGTGGCTGAAACTACGGGAAATCCGATTGTTTATACAATTGTATCTGGCAATGAAAAAGGTGAGTACTGTTTCCATTACGACTTAAAATAGCTAAGATAACAGACCAACCTGTCTTTTGTGTGGTAGATGCTGCTGTATTTAAATGAGGAGATGGAGAGCAAGGATAAAAATTTGTGTCATTTATTTAAAAAAAAAAAGAGTACACAAAGAACTTCTTTCAGAGCTCTTCAGCATGTGAGTTTGTTAATCTCCTTTGGCTAAAGAGGAGATCATAACTTGCCAACAAATGGGTTCCTGTGGTCTTAAGTTAGGATAATTTGCAGGCTAAGGAAGCCAAAATACAGTGCTCAAAAGCAAGCAGCTTCCTCCCTGCCAGTCACTTATGGTGTATCATTTCCTCGCACTTGCACCTTTGTCAGAGCATGTGGCCTTCTTCAGCTTTTGCAGCTGTGATGTGACTACATTGGCACATAAAAAATAGGAATAATTAAAAACTGATACAAAACTTGGAATTCACGTGCTACAAGAGGCTGCAATTTTATTTTCTGAATTAGTTGCTCTTTTACATGTTTAAGGCCTGTTTGGTCTGGGATAGGACCCCAGAAGTGGTGCCTCTGCTGCTCAGCCAGTGGTAGTGATGCATTTCACATTTTTAAGAGCAGAGGGCCCATGGAAGCATCTTTAGAGAAACTGAGACACAAGAGTTAGGAGAGCTATGGGTGAAATGGTATATATATAACAACAAAGGTGCATGTTTTTCTTTTCAGGTCATTTTAGGTTGGATCCAGAAAGTGGTCAGCTGAAAACAGCAGTTAATTTGAACTATGAGGATGTTTCTCAGTATGTGATTTTAATTGAAGCAAATGAAAATGTCTCATCTGCTGCACAAGTCCAGTCTTCAGGTAACTTTCCTTTGAAGGACTTTCCAACTTGAATCAGTGGCAATGAACACAGGACATTTCTTTGCCGTCTGTATTTGCAACCAACTATAGGAATCAAGATTCTCTTTAACTGAAAAGTCTGGTGTGACAGACAAAAAGCTGAAGGTCAAGGTTGTGCAGAGAAAAGCAGTAGCCTTCCCCAAAGGTTGCAGACCCTCACAGGGTCCTATTGTGGTCTCAGAAAAGAATGTAATACCTGGGCATTGGACTCCTTTGCAGGAGCTGGAGGAACCTGGCTGTCCCTTGCCCGGTTATAACACAGCCAGCTGGAGATAGCTGACAGAGAAGCAGTGCTGTCAGCTTTTGCCTTGCACTGCCTGTTCTCACCAGAGCCCTGGGAGAAGTGGAACAGCTCCTCTGGGCATGTCTCTGCTGCGTTCTGTTTCTTCTGCCTCTTCCTTACATGCAACAGAGACACCGCTGCAAAGCCACAGCCTGGCCCGGCCTCTGGCAGCTGTGCTTTGTTGAGGTTTGTTGTTGCAGACATGAGTCTGAGCAGCACCAGAGATAACCTCTGTTTGTTTAACAGGCCTGTTTGCTCAAAATGTGGCAATGCTGACAGTCTCAGTGCAGGATGTGAACGAAGAGCCAGCATTTTTGAACAGTGTCTACTCTGCTCGGATACCAAACTCTGTGCCATACAAGTACCCAGTTATTACAGTTCAGGTAGGGTATTTTTCCGTGCTCTTCGTGAGGACAGAAATGTTTTTGAAAGATTTGAATTTCTTCCACATTTATATTGGGTTAAAGGAGATGTTAGACCTGCTCTCAAAAGCTTGAGCCAAGTTCTGCCCATCATCCAGGTTTACCATAATGCAGGTGAAGGATTGGAGTGTTTAGGGAACTGGTCCATACCTGTCCTACCAGTGGTTCTGTCAGAAGAGATGAGCAGTCTGTTCTGACTCCTGCTGCTGCCCAAAGATATGGTGCCTAAAGGATTATGTACTGCACAGACTGCCATTCCCTTTGGCACTGTTAACTGCTTTGTTATCTATCAAACCCAAATGGGAAATGAGCTACAAAATGAAGCAGTTCTTGTCTTTGTCTTTCTAACTCTCGTGTTCCTCAGTTCCTGTCCTCTGCTTCCTTTATGCTCGCAGATGCAGAATCCTCCTAGATTTTATGGGAAATGTATTTCCCCTTTTATACCCTTGGTTTGATTCTGACAGTTTGTGTCCCACTGTGTTAGTGCAAAGGGAAAACATATGACAGCACTATCCTAGAATAGTCCAGTCTTCCAAACAGAAACTGCGGAGTTTTATGATTGAAGGGTAATGCACCGCCCAAAAGCCACAAGCTGAGTATCACAACTGCCTTTTTTTTAAACCCAGGCCACAGATCCAGATTCAGGAGACAATGGGCTTCTGCTGTACAGCTTAGTGAATCATCAAACAAATGAATTTGACATCGACGAAAACACAGGGCAGATTTTTACAGTTTCTGTAGCAGGAAAGGCTGGAACATTTTACCTGGAAGTCCAAGCTGCAGACCAAGGTGGAAAAGGACTGACAGCCCGGACAACAGTCAATGTAAGGAAGACTGCTATTTAACGTCCTGATGTGCTTCCATGTCAAAACTCTATATACAAAAAGGACTAGGTTTGGTAATGACCAAAAAAACTAACCCCCCCCCCAAACAGTTAATACCATGCCGTGAGACTGTTGGATACACCAGTATTTACTACATCTGTTCAGGCCAGAATTACGAGGTTGCTGTTTCCTTTAGCATATATAATACGTTGGCATGAAAACTGACTTTTAGAGGAAAATTATCTGCTTATGGACCAAATTAATCTCTTAACTAATCCAGGCCATGGCTAAATTATCAAAGCTGCCTTGAGATAAGGCAGGTTGGGGTAAGACTCCAGAGGGAACCATTTGGCAATAACTGTGAGCACAGGAACAGGAGGAAAGACCTTCCCTCTTTCTGGAAGGAAGTTATTCCTTACTTATTCTTCCCTTGCAAAGAAAGATTTACCTTGACTTAGGAGTTGTTATCAGGTATTGCAATTTGAAACCACTTCCTCCCTCCTTGCTGCAAATTCCCAGGATATCCTCTTTATTAGCGCAAGAACCTGCATGTTGCTGCACAGCAGATGCATCTTATACTGCTGTCCAAGTCTCAGCCACTCCAGTGAAGACTTGAAATATAAAACTAGATAAGCGTCCTTTAAACACTGCATTTATAATAAATTGGTTGCACTGTGCATGCAGAACACTGACAGGTATAACTGGAGATTGTGCAGAGAAATCCAGATGCTTACAAAATTTATCCATAGCTAATTTTAGAAATCTCTTTCATGAAATTACATGCATGAAAAGAGAATGCAAGATATGAAAATGTGGCAAACTTTTTTCCTTGAAACCTTGCTCACAGGCATAGTAGAGTTCTGTACTGGTTCATTTACAATTTAATCAATTCTTCCACTTTTGAATTGCCTAGAATACTATCTTAAAGCCTTCTTTCTATTGAAATTATTGACATAAAAAGTTACTTCTCATTCTTAGCATCACTATCAGAGTCTTTTTTGAAAGTCAGTCTTGGTGAAAGATATAAATGCTTTAGAAAACCTTACATGCGATTTCTTTATTTCTTAGGTAACTGTTGATTCCAGTTCCAGTAACAGCATTGTGGTACTTGTTCTTAATCAGAAGATCAATGTTGTTGAAAGAAACATTGCTGAAGTAAAAAGGTATTTTTGAAACTGTGAAGCTTATTCGGATACAATATCTAATGACAAATATAGAGCTCCTTTGAGATGAGGGTCTGAAAGCTCACAGGGGAGGTGATACAGCCAGCACTCATAAAAAGCTAGGCTTTCAACATGATGCAGTGCGGAATAATTTGAGTGAATTCACAGGAATTCATCAGAAATATATGCCAGTTTTTACCTGTAAGGCTTTGACCTGACCTGACAAATGTCAAAGTATCGTTGGACTAGACAATTTCAAGAGATCGCTTCCTACCTCAACATTTCTGTAATTTTCAGCAGCCTAGGAACAAGTTTTTCATGGACAGTAGGCCCAGTATACACATGCGGAGACAGATAGGATAGAGGACTAATATTTCATGTACTAATCTTTCATTCTTTGACAAATGTAATAAGATGACTAAATATATGATATACTATGCAATATTGGTTATGAAATCCAGGTATAAGGGTTTGTTAACCCTTCTTTTCTCTAACTGTTCAGTTACGCTAATGGCACCTATCTAAGAATTTTCAGGCTACGTACAAAAGTTTTATAGCATCTACTGATGAAATGTACCTTTGTTTAGTAGTCAGAGACAAGGACTGGATATTATTTTGCTCTGCTACTCAATCACTCAATGATATTGGGCAAATAGCTTAATTCCTTTGCTGATGATAATCCTGCATTTTGACGTCCTTAGATTAAAATGCTAAATATCTGCAAAATATTGTATTAAATGCTACTTTTCTATCATTTAATTTCCAGCATAAAAGAGTTTGTCATTGCTCAGTTAATTAAAAATGTTTTCTTAATATGATGGCAGGGTTCTGGAAGATAAACTTGCATGGAATGTATACATCGTTGATGTTTATTCCAATGAGTTTGAAAGAAGCACAAGAGAAAGCACTGGCATAACCTACATAAAATTCATTGCTGTTGATGAGGCAAACCAGGAAATACCTGCAGAAGATGTAAAAAGGTCTGTACAGTCGGTCTTCTGGGCGTCAGAGCTATGCAGCTAGGTTTTGTTTCCCTTGAGATTATTAATGTCTCCACTGGACAGGTTTTGATCAAATAACAATTTATCTGACGCTTACCTGAAAGTTCAAACTGAGTTTTTAGAATTCAGAAAGCTTTCATTATTTATTCAAAGGTAATTTCCAGAGTTTGCTAAAAACATGAATAAGGCTGTTTAATTGTGCAGAATATATTTAAAAGTCAGTTTTCCAGAAAATGGAAGCAGAAAGCATATCACTAAAATAGATATTGCCTTCACTTCATAATAGCAGAATTTTGATTAAAAACTTAAATTTTAGGTGTATTTTACATTTGCTTCATAAGATGACAGTGGTATGAATGCATATTCACGTAAACACTGTTAAGGGGAGCTGCTATTTAAAAGCAAACAATTTCTAGACTCAGCATCTCTCTAACTAGAAAGGGTTTGTGGCTGAAACGACTAATAGAGCCTGTGGTCACAGGAAGCACTCTGCATGGATGATCCCTTTTATCTGAGGAAAGCGATGTCGGTATCCGTAAACTGTTTACAAGTGGCTGCCTTGATCTGGATTTAGAGGATAGTGACCTCTCAAGTTCAATTTTCCAAGCTTTGCAGCATTTTAGTTCACAAGCACCAGGGCTGGTTGCTAGAAAATGGATTTTTTCCTGAATGAAAGACATGACAAGACTGAATCTTTGGAAAAGGCAGACCAGGGTGTGGCATTGTTACTTTTTTCACTGCTCTGCAAGCCAAAATGAAGGTCTGATAAATCATCAGGATTTAAATTTTCTGTCTTCAGAAAACTTATGGAGCAGAAGACGAACATTGAGATAGAACTGGAGAAGATATTTTCAACATCCGTTACTGCTTCCATAGTAGAGGCTCCTGCTGACTCGGCAACTCCTGAACTCATTGCAACTATCGTTCTGAGTGTTCTGCTTGCCTGCACCCTCATAGCCCTCCTGGTATATGTAGTTTTTTCTATAAAAAGGTACAAATATTTTTACTTTACCAATGTAATTTACACTGACAACTGATAAGTTTACTTTAAATGTCAACTTGAAAAAGACTAATCTGATAAATTGCTCGTTTGGATCAAGCATTGCCTAAGATTTGATGTAGACCGAAAGAGGCTTTTTACTGTAGCTATTAGACACCTCTTTCACCACACGTAACCTAAAGTCGGTTTCTTTTGTGTTTGTCACAAAGCAACAGCAGAAACAAATACTTTTAAAAACAGAGAAATGCGGATAGCAGAAATTTCTGACTGTGAGGGGGGCCGTAAGTAGCTGTAATATACACACATTGTCTTCTCTAACCGCATTAACTCGTATACTGAAGTCAAGGGGAATTTTGCTGCTGACTTCAGTGGCAGGAGGACCATATAGACGAGGAAAAGGAATACATTTTCAAGAGGATAGCGGATATAAATATGTAATCAAACAATTGTACAGAAAAATAGGCAAAAGTAATCCCCAGAATAATATGGAAAATAGATGTTGTGTATTAAACTTATGATACAAATAACTCAGATTCTGTTTTGAAAACAATTGTAAAGCCAAATTTCAGAAAGAATGAACAATTTTATTTTAATGCTTTTATCATTTCCGGAAGGTATCAGCAACAGTATTTGGTTAAGAAGCAAGCGGAAATGGAGGCTGTTAATAATCAGCACGTAGCTGACAAAAATGGAAGTCTGAAAAACTTAGTGGAAGCAGAGGACACAAATAATGTGTAAGTACAACACTGATACCACAAGTTTATAAAAATTAGCACACCAAAAGATGTGTTTCTTGGTTATTCTGGTAACACAGGGTTTTCCTTACATCTTTTGATAGTGTATATGTTGATTTCTAAGAACTGTTACAGCAATAGGCTATAAAATCTATGCTTTGAGGAAACTAATACCTTTTAATCTTGTATCAAAAATCACTACTTTTTAACAAATTGTTAAGCCTTATGCAGGAAAAAAGCTTTCAGGATACAAGAAGCTACATATCATTCAAGAAGGTAAAATCCCAGTAATTTTGAAATCAGTGTACACATTTCTCTGTTTCAGACAAGCCAAGATTTTGTCACATAACTATTTGCAAATCAAGGTGTTATGAGTTCTCTTAACTCTCTTTCAGAAGAACTGACATAACAGCATTTAGCAACATGGAAGACACCAAAGAAAGCAATGTTGATAAAGATGTACTTCAGGCCAATGAAAAATGCAACTACCTTGAGACACTACTATTGGACTTCAACAGTGAACATGAAGAAAATGTAGCACCTGAAAAGGCCACTGGACCTAGAAATGTAGGTGCCAAGCCCATTGCTGAAATCACAATAAAACAGGCAATTAGCTTTTCAATTGCAATGAATGAAGTGAAAGATATTTTATATTATTCATCAAATTACTGGAATAATTATAAAAATGTAAACCTGTGACTGAACTCTCTTCCATCTTTTACGGAACGTGTACAGTGAAGGGTTCTCATGTATCGCTGCTCCTAAAACTTGCAGCCTTGAAGATGATGCTTTCTTTGCAAGCTTCAGAGACAGAATATATATAAAAGTTACACGGCTTCTAATGCTTAGAGTTTGTCCGCTCTGTACCATTTGTAGCTTTGCCTCATCTGGGTTCTTTATGTTTTCTTGCAGGACTGCTCAAAGCATGAGTCAGCTCTTTCATTAACACCTCATCCTGTAACACAGGCCCCTGTAAAAGGAGTAAAATTTTCAGAAGTGGCAATTATTTTGGATGCAGAGTCTGAACTAGATGCACCTGATAATATTTTTCCTCAATAACTACGCTCGGTGAAGAAAACTTTTATGAAAACCATAATGACACTGTAACAATACAGAATTAATGTGTAATGAGAATATGGGGAAGCTATCCAGATTTTAATGCATACTACTCCTGTTGTTTGTGCACAAGAAAGAAAATAAGCAATAAGCTAAAACAGTTGTGGAATAATTGTAATGCAAAGTTACTTTCCTAGGAGCAGGGTTATCTTACTGTGTATCTACATTCGGACGGCGTGAATAAAAGTGCAAGACAAAAAAAAAAAATTCCAAAGGTGATGCCTTTCCGTTAACTTAGATGAAGTATCTCTCAAGACTTCGCATAGTTTTCTGTTCTTTCGCACCAAGCGTACCGCCGCCGTTAGCTCTTGGGAACGAATGCCCGCTGGTCGCCAGCAAGGCGGCGCCTTTCGCTCAGCGAGGCGGCGCCGGCTCCCCGCGAGCAGCCAGCCCGCCCCTGCGGCGACCTCCGCCGCGGGCACTGCGGCGACCCACCCCGCCCTCCGGGGCGGCCGAGGCGCTTCCTCTGCCCGCAGCGGGGACGCCGCTGGACGAGG
>VXAL01011910.1:13050-49950 GCA_013399475.1 Chauna torquata
TGGAGGCTGGAGGGGGGGGAAAGGAGGGGGTGCGTGCGGGGCGGAGCGGAGCGGCCGGCGCTTACCGGCTTCCCGCCTCAGGACGGAGCGGGACGCGACCAGCTGGTCGAAGAGCAAGCTGAAGGAGGTGCTGGTGGGGCTGGTGGTGGAGGGCGAGGCCGGGCGCTGCGAGATCAGCGACCTGAAGCACGTGGAAGGCGAAGCGTCCTGCAACAGCCGGAAGGGGAAGCTCATCTTCTTCTACGAGTGGAACCTGCGGCTCAGCTGGAGAGGTACGGGCGGCGGCGCGCGGTGTGCCGAAGCGCTGGCGGCGGGCGGCCGCCCTGCCTCCCCGGGCTTGCCGAGCCTTCCCTGTGGTAAAGCAGCGCGGTGGCCGCCGGCCCAGCTGCCGTGGGAGGACGCGCGTTAGCGGGGCGTGCTGCGGAGCTGCCGTGCCCGGCAGGATGGGCCGCGCTCGCTTGGAGAGAGAGCGAACTGACTTGCTTGGCTTGGAAGGTCGAGTGTTTCCGTGCGCTGCGCCGAGTCAGAACTGGAGGGGGATTGCCGAAGATACGCGGGCCCGGCAACCCTGGGTTGTCGTTTTTTCCGTTCACCCGATTTTTCGTGCCGCGCACGCTTCCTGGCGTTGTTTTAACCGCGCATCAGCACGGAATTGCTCATCTTGCTTTTCAAGAAGTAAACGCTTACGTCGTGGCGGGATCTGTGCTGCTTAGGGTGAGGTACGCCAAGTGTTTTAGCTGCGCGGCGTGCGCGAATTCCAGCTGTGTGCTCCATGCGTGCTGCTAGCAGGAAACAAGTGCACGTCTCCAGACACCAGTTTACATTGAGGGTAATGACTTACGTGAGGAAAAACCTCTGTAGTGGGAGTAAGGAAGCTGGAAATAATTCATGATTTTGGGGGGATAACGGGCTGTCGTTATCCAGGGCAGAACAAAACCTGGTAACGCGGGTCCGTAGGTTTTTGCTGCGCTGTACCTGCCCGTAACCACAGCTCCTGGAGGTTCATCCTCCGCTGCGCTTGGCCTGTGGCACCTCTTACGTGCACACCGACACAGTGACATGTCTTTCGGTAACACCAAGGGATCCTTTCCGTTCAGTAGATGCCTAAAACTTGTTGGCACGTTGTGGACCGTCTCTTGCGTTCAGACACGAAGCAGGAAGAGCTGATGAAGAGCGTGTGCGTAGGAAATTGTGGGTGGTTAGCGCAATGCGAAATGACAGGCTGTTCCTCCCCAAGACACAGTGCTTATTTCTTGGGCCTCAGTTGTTACTACAGAAGGTAGGAATACCAAGGGCCATATTTAATTTTCCCTCTTAATTCCTGTGCCACAAAACAAGACTATAGTCTCTGGATTTGTGTTTCAGGTAGTTCTGTTGGCTGCTCCAGTGGGCCAGTGGGCTGTGTTTCACACTTCCCCTTTCTGTGGTGCCCTTTCCAGCACAGTTCTTGATGACTGCGCGTTGTTTGTGGCTTTTTTTTTTTCTTCTTCTTTTTTTTTTTTGCTTTGGCTGTGATTTCAGCATTTGCTTTGACGATGAGACCAGTGCTTGTATCTGAACAAATGTGGAATTGAGGTCTGCTCCCACACTAGTGGACTGAAAGAAGTGCTGTTATTTATTTTGGTTCACCTTGATAGTTAACTACGTTGTAAGTGTGTTATAAACGAAGAAAGTAGTTATAATTGTGATCTAAATGTTAACAGAGGGGAAGGCAAACATTACAGAAAGGAAGGTACACTTTACATCAGTGCAATTTAAGTACTTGTAATCAGGTTTTTAAAATAAGATTTATTTTTAAATAAATCAAGGTGTTAAATACAGTTTATTTTTATTTCAGTGTATAAAGCTTAGAAATAGGCAGAAACAGTATTTTGTTGTTTAATACAGATTCTTCATAAATGATTTTTTCTCTTTTGTGTTAGATGTTTGTGCTCTTCAGTGTTTGACTACGGACAACTAATCTTGCATTAGGTACTTTGCTCAGTTTGGCATTGCACGGAGCGGATAATGTCTTTGTGAGGTTAGTTCTAAAGGAGTTTGCTGCTGCACAGTGAAATTCTGACAGAGCCGGGGCTGACTTTTTTTGTTGTTGTTGTTGATAGCCATCGTGTTGTGTGTTTTCTGAGAGCTCTTAATTAGAAATGAGAGTTCAGACTGAACTGCTGAAACAATAGTTTTTGTAATTATTTCCCCCAAGTCTTCCAGGATAACTAGGAATTCAAGCTGTAATTAAAATGTGGATACCTGAGAACAAAATGCTATAAATCCTGAAATTTGCAGCCAGTTTGGAAAGTCTAATTTGGGCAGAAAAATATTCCCCTCGGCAATTTAGATTACAGAGCAACAAGAAAGTGAGGAACTAATGGTACTTAATGGCACTGTAATTGAGCAAAATGGCTGTTCTCGCTTTCATTTTTTTGAAGATGTAATGAGGACTTTAATGGGTTATTCTACGTGGTGATGGAAGCTTTCTGAAGACTGGTGTATGTCCTTTTAAAACGTGTATCGCAGCAGTTTTATAAGTAGGTCTTTCCGAGAAACATGCTTTTACTATTAATTTTCTAAAATAGTGGATTGACAGGAAACCAAAAAAATCATTTATTCCTAGCTCTGCTGTTGGAGTACTGCTATTTTATTTTGATAAAAGGTAATAGTTTTGCTTACATTGCAGTGATACTGAAAATGCAAGGCTGTACCACAGTTCTGCCTACATAATGTTGAACAACCAACTTTGTTAATTGATTGGACTTTACTGTCCAGTGCAGGTATCATCTGCATTAATCCTTTGGACGTGCAGTTTTTGGAAGGAGGAAAAGGAAAAAGTCTGCTTACTGTTTTTATAAATCTAAATTTGTCGTCCTGGCCTGTGTTACTTGGGAATCTGTGTTCCGAGAGTTCTTAAAATTGGTAGTAAAATTAGCTGAATGGGTAGAAGTCAGGTTTGTGTTTTGCTCCTAAAAATCCTTCCTGCATGCTTGCACGTACTTTTGGGGGACTGTAGCTGAAAATAAGATTTGCTCTAACGTGTGCAAAGACGTTAGGGTTTTGCCTGTGCTAATTCTGGGGCTGGAAGAAAACAGTAAAGAGAAAACTGAAATGGTTGCACGTGATCTGTGTTGGGTTCCAAAGCGTAGTTACAGTATAATTATGTAGCTCACGTGGCTTCGTACTTTAGCTAACAGGTTCTCCTGGGAGACTTTGAGAAGCCCGAGAGAGGTCTTCTAGCTTACCTTTTGCTGTGTGGACGTGGTTGTCCTCCTGGACTAACAGACTTTGCATGCCGTGCTATGCTTCATGAATTAGATCCTGACAAGGCTGGAATCTTTGCACCGTATTCTACTTTGTGTTACTCATCATCGCTTGCTCTTTTTCTCACTAAGAGCATTTTTTTGTGTACTTTACTGTGATTTTGATCTGTAGCACGTTAGGTTACGTAGTGACCCCCCGTAGGCTGGTGGTCATTTCAGGGTGTATCATGAAGGGAGAGCTGGTGCTTAGCAGCAGCTGCATTTAGCCAGCTCCTTTGAAGGTGAGAGAATCCAAATAACTACTATGCTGGCCTTTATGATAATTCCCCTTCTGCAGTCATGCTTAACACTGGGTTGTTTGTATTTTAGAGTATTGCTGATAGGATGGTATGAAGATAACAGGATTTGGGGCAGAACTGCATGCTTCCGCTATTGCTTTCTAAAGAGATTTTAACATGATCTAAATGGTGAATAAATTTAAACAACTAAATGCTTTTGCAAGGCAAGAGGATCTTCATTGGAATGAAAACTAAACATGTCAGACCTTACAATAAATCCTCCACCGTAAGGTCTAAGGCAAAGAAGCATGGTACAGGGTTCATACTCCAGAACGTGTTTGTAGAGCTGTGTAGGTAAATGATGGGCCCTGGTCCAGAAAGGCACAGAAGCAGAGCGCATTCTCTGTTCCTGCAGGGTCTTTCTGGCGTGTGCAGTTACTACCGGCAGTTCTCAGTAAAACTGCTAAGAGCAGGAATGATTGTTCTCAAACATTAGCAAGTGAAGTTTCCTATTTCTTTTATGTTTCAGTTGTCTGCCTGTCCATTATATATACATACCTTTGATGGTAACGTGCCTGTATGCTAGGAGCTTTTCAGGCATTCCAGAAGGAATAGCTAGCATTCTAGGGAGCTTCTAAATAAAGGGCAGAGAAATTCAGGGGAGGAGGAGGGTTGTTTTTCCCCTGCTCCCTTTTTAGATTCCCGTTCTGTGATGGCAGACGTCTTTGAAAGTGGAGAGTATTAGAACTGACAGTTGGAGATGAGAGCAGTGGCAGAACAGTAGTGGAAAATGAGCTTAGTGAGAAGGTGTACCTCTGTGCATGTGCATATATCCGCTTAATGCATCTATACGGGAAAATACAGTTCTGAGAGTAGTTTACTGTGAAAGTATTGTGGGACATCTGAGACTTTTTGTTGCTGTTTAGTTCCTTTAAATTAGATTCTAGGCAACTCGCTTCAAGTAACGGTTTTGTACAACTAATTTCCAAGCATAAAACTCTTGTGATGGGGGAAATAGTTTTTAATGATGCATTTAAGAATTCGTTATGTTAATACAGGTACAGTGAAAGAGTCTGGTGAGAAACATAAGGGATCTGTTGAAATTCCTAACCTGTCAGAAGAAAATGAGGTAGATGATACAGAGGTAGGTGTGAAATACTGATATGGCTATATAGGTTCAGAATTCTTAAATAAAGCATTAATCAACGTATAGGCATCGTATTTTGATTTATGCTGTGATTAAGCAGGATAATTACACTTGGATAGTTTATTTTGTTCTTCATGTTTTCTTTTTTTATACTTGGAATCTAATACTTATCTCTGTTCTCAAATTTACCTACTAGGAATGTGCACAGTTTGCTAATTATTGTTTGTGACGGTATACTAACTAAAAATTTGAGAAGAACTCTGCTTGTTATAATCTTAAAGAAAAAAAAAACAAACTAAGAACTTAAGGAATCTCCTTGTTGGATGTATAGTAGTTGACACTAGCTGCTACAGATTCCTCAACTTCTGCTGTTTATAACTCTGTTTATACTTGATCTTGACTAAGCTACTCTGGAGATGAGATACTGCATTTATTTAAGTGAAAACCCAAAAGGACGTATTTTTAGCAAAGGTAGGATAAACTGAGAATATATTGAACTTGAAACTGCAGCTGTCCTCTGAATACAGCAAACAAAGCCAAAATATTCTCTTTTGTTGCCAGAACCCAAAAGGATAATGTTTAGATGCCTCTTAGATCTTGTCATTTTTCTATTTCTAGATAAATGTTAGCAAAAAGAAAGGGGAAGGAGATGTTCTGAAGGACCTTATGAGAACTGAAGGAACCACAAAAGTCAGAGAGGCCCTAAGAGATTATCTGAAAGCACTTAAAACAGGTAATTTAAAGCAGTATGCTTTTACATAGTCTTCTTTCTTGAATACATTGGTAATATACTGAGAAGTCCCTGGTGGTTTTTTGGGTTTTTTTTGATTGTCACCAGCTGAGATAAAAATGTTAGTCCTAGTACTTAAAATCTTTATTGCTGTCCAACATAACAATGTCCAGAAGCTTCTGTAGTGATCCAGGCTGTATTTTTGTCACACATGCTGACCACAGAGATCACCGCAAGACCTGCAAACTGACCGGTTGGCTAGCAAAGCAAGACTACCCTCAGCTTGTCATTTCTCTGATAAGTTGAGAAGTTCGTGGAGATAGTGTATGCCTTAATGGGCAAATCTTACTAATTTGGGGTCAGGTATCTTTGAAAAGCCTGTATTTTTAGTGGAAATTGCTGTTTGGCTCTGTGGGTAATAAAATAATTTATGTTAGGTAGAGAACCTGGACTGGAGTTGCATGTCCCATGCTGTGCTCCCATTCTGCAGCGTTAGTGAGCAGTCTTCATTGTGTATCGAAATGTCAGGGTGGTTGTACAGCTCAGTTTTGTACTGAACAGTGCTCTTCTTCATTACAGAGTTTACCTTGGGAATGATTCTGCCAACAAAAGCTGCTGGTCAGGAACTGGCTGCTGAGAGAAAACTAAGTGGGAACACTGTGCAAGTAGGCTGGCTCTAAGTGTTGTACGAGTTTAATACTACCATAAATGTAGCCCCTGCAGATTTTGCTGTGGTAACAATTGCATATCCCCATGGTTACCTGCCAGCGTGGAAGCCTTTGGGGTGGCACTGCCTGCTTATTGCTGTGAGCAGGGCCTGTAATACAGAAATGCCCTGGCACGCAACCTGAGCATGAGTCTGCCAGGCGGGGAAGAGGATACCAGGGTGTATCTGTAATTGCTTTGTTCTGTAACACTTGTAGCTTCAGCAAGGTGAAGGTGGAATTCACCGGCACTGGTCGCTTCCCACAGTCTAAAGTTAGCTACAGATGTCTTTGGTGTGAATTACTTAGTTGTGTCGCTTAATTTAGTGAACACTGATTAATAATGCTGTCAAAAAACACGGAAGTATGTTGTATAATTATTGTATATTCACAACACAGTATGTTTAAGGTTGCGCAGGTACCAACAATCCTGCTATTTCGGAACTTATAAATGTGTGAGTTTGCTATCAGTCACGTGAATATTGCTTGCTTTACAGGATTCTGTTTCGCCACATTCTTTGGATATAGTTGGTGTAAAAATTCCAACAGTGAAGATACTTATGAGAGAAATATTCAGCTCTCCAGCAGATGAGCTTTATAGCTTCTTCACAACTAAGGAAGTAAGTGATACTTTCAGTAGGCAATATAAGTTTAAGAGTTGTACAAGAAAGGAGGATGCCCTCATATCTGAACAGTTGTGTAAGTAATAAAATGCATAACATTCATAGCATCAAGTACAGATAATTTTCCCTAAGTACAGTAAATGGAGTGAGAGATGTGATCATCCAAAAATTCATGAGCTACCCTTTTCTTGTAACCGCCCTAAGTATTTGTAATTCTGATGGTCATAAATTGCTCTTTAAATTTTGCTTAAAAGCTTCACATTTTAAGCCACTGAAGAATTTCAGTGGAGAAGGTGCAAAAGGAGTTGACAGTTGCTGAGGCTGTGCGTCAATTTGATGGCATCCTACCACTGAACAAAGGCTAGGGATCTGACCTACTTGTCAAGTTCTTGAGATAAAGAGCAGAAAGCACTGTAAGAAGGTAGCAGTAGGATCATTCTGCTTTACCTGTTTAATGAGAGCTTATTAGGGTGGCTTAAACCTTTCTGTCGTTACCCTAATAGGAAGAAAAGCCACATACATACACAAAGTGAAGTTGCATCTTTATGTAGTTTATGTGCAAGTCCCTTGTCTCATGATACAGTGCGTTATTTATCAGTATATATGTGTAGGTAACTGACTTGCGCTGTATTCTTTTCTTGCTAGTTGGTACAGAAGTTTTCTAAATGTCCTGCTGTGATTGAAGCTGAGAAAGGAGGGAAACTGCAGATGTTTGATGGTTGTGTCAGCGGTGAATACGCAGAATTGGTAAAGGGAAAAAAAAAAAAGCTTCTACTTTGCACTTGAAAAATGGGGAGGGGGGGGTGTCAGTTTCTTCTTTGAGTTAAAAAGTAGTGTAAGTTTCTGACATTGGAGCTTCTCTAATGCGTGTTCAGTTTAGTTCCTCTACAGCAAAGCCAAAAATTGCTATTATGTGATTTTTTTTTCTTTCCCCTCAAAAGAGCAGGCATCAACTACACTTTAATGACCTGCACTGGGGGAGAAAACTTTCAGCACCATCGTTTTTCACTAGGCGGAGTTAGAAAGCAGGTTTAAGGTTTATCTCCCAAATCATTATCTATTCTTCTTGTAACTGGGCAAATGTTACACTGTCCCCAGAGTAATAGCAAATACAAAGGAAAAAAGTGGTGATTAGAGCTCAGCTCTATTTTTGAAACCTCTGAAAACCATTTACACAGTTGCTGAGGTACACTTGGTATCTTATATCCATCTAGGTGACCAGAAGTAAAGTGATCTTAAAGTACAGAGGTAAAAATATTACTTGCCCTCATTTCAAGGTCTGCAATATCAAACTAGTATTTTACATTAAATGCTAATCAGCATGACCGTTTTCCATAGAGAGAAGAAAAGAGTGGAATGTAGCAAGCTGAGAGTTTAATGAAAACAGTTTATTTAAAAGCAAACAAAAAGACAAAACACAATCTTCACGCTGTTCGCATTGGTGTGTCTACTTTTATGTACGGTAATGCTCCTCTCCTTACTTTTCAGGGGAGAATTAGCATTCAGTAGTTGCAATGTGAATTATCCCGAAAGCAGAGGAATGTGCTAATGGGAGGAATCTTCTTATCTTCGTACAGGTCCCAAGCCAAAGAATTGTCTTGAAGTGGAGGTGTAGAAACTGGCCAGATGGTGAGTCTTTGAGGACCTCTAATAGAGGCTACACTTTGCATGGAGAAAGAAAACAACATGACAGCTAACAGCCTTGCTGACTGGAAGCTCAGTCAGTCTGCATTTTTTGGAGAATAGCTTGATGCCTGTAGAAGCTGTCATCTGTGAAAACAGGTTTCACTCAGATGCAGGCAAAAGTAGATACAAAATTAGCTACCACACGTACAATCCTTTGAAAAACACTTTATTGAAATGTCATCTTTTCTTCCTTCAGAACATTACGCAACGGTTGCCTTGAATTTCAAGGATATGGCTACTGAAACGGAACTGCAGTTAGAGTGCAAAGGAGTTCCTGTCTCTAATGAAGATAGTACAAGACAATGTTGGAAGAAGCAGTATTTTGAAGAAATACGTATTTTACTGCAGCAATCCAAAGACAATATGGAATGATAACAGCACTGTAGTTTTGCTAGGGCATTACTTTTTATACATTAATAACATTTGTTGTTGTTGTTTTTTTTTAAATAATTTATTTGTGGGAAGAATAAAGACCCACTTCTATGATACTGTATATAATTTAAGCATTATTTATGGATTTTAAGTGAATGAGGTGGCCTGTAAGTCAGACTATGTATATGAACAGCTTTACTTGGGGAAATTGATCTCTGTTCCACTTGCCTACAACTTAACTTGAGAGAGTAATTTTGATTCAGCTGCAGTAAAGCACTACCATCAGAGGCAGGTAAGCTACATGGTTAAGTATAAAGTATAAAGCATTTGCAGTTCTTTACATTCAGTGTATCAAGTGGCAAAATTGTCCCTCTAGGAAATGGGACACTCATCAGAGGTGAACTGAAAGTGTTTATAAAATAGATGATAAATTAGATCTGTCAAGAAATGTGGGGAATATAGTTTACGGCCTCTTTAAATACTTATTTGAGATTGGTTTAACTGCAGACTGAATTTGCTTCCAACTCCGTAAGACAGTTTTAGGGAAAGATAACAAACATGCCATGTTATTCTGGTTGGTATGATGCTTACCACTGTTAAGTCTGCATGCACTGTACTGCCTTACTTGACCTTAGTGTGAAATTTAATTTGGAAGAAACAAACAGTAATAATTCTTGCCTCTTGCAGTTCTGTAAATCTTCCACTTACTTAAATAATTTATGGCCCTTTGCAATTCTGTAGCTCAAATTAAAGCAAACAACTGTTTGTTAGATAAATTTTGCAGGGGAGTAGTTGGGATATTGAAAGTAAGGAATTGTTAATTAATTAATTATAACCACATTGAGGTTAGCAAGGATAACTTAATTCTCAAATGAGTTAAGTATAAAATTTGAAACAAATTTACCAGGAAAGGGCAAGCTGCCTTTGGAAAACATTGGTTGGTTCAATAAAATACATGATTTTACATGCAGTTTACTTTCTCCATTAATTGATATGTCAAACTAAATGAGTTTGTATAGAAGTTAAGTCCTATATATTTTATTTTTACAGGACACCAACATACGGCAACCTCATCACAAAAACTTAAATCATGCAGAAGATAAAGATGTGCGCTCTTTTCAGCAGGAGAGGTTTTCCCTTAAAAGTTTGCAGTCCGTTATCCCCTTTGCACTTAGGTGAGGTTTGTTGTAGTAACAAGAACAAACACCTAACAGCAACAGGATAGATGTGCAAAGACTGTTTACTAAATGTTGCATTGCTTTTGTTTTAGGTGTCCACATAGAAGGTGGAGAACAACCTCTTCAGAAATGCCATGTTTTAATAGATTGGGCTTATCTTTTTCTAAATGTTCAAAGTTTAGGTACCTTTTTTCATAAATATTTAAGAAAAAGAGCCTAACATTTTGAATACAAAAATGATTTCCAGTTAGAGTATTGGTTGATGAAGGGGCAACCTTTAGGTAAAAGTAGAAAATCTAGGTTTAAAATTGAGATCCCTAAATTAAGATTAGGCTAACCAGTTTTGTGTGTGGACAATCTAAGAGATTTTGTGACAGTTTAGTATCTGAGAGTAGTTACTTACATCCAAATATTAGTTCTCCAAAGGGGAAAAAAATTGCAAATCTCTTCAAACAGTACATCCTACAGCCGTAGTGCTTTCCTGGGAAGCATGCCTCATACCACTTTTCCCTACTGACTAAGCAAAAGCTTCCATTTTAGGGTCACAAGTGCCCACTACTTGTATGTTTTGCTAGCCTGAATTTTCTCATCTCCTTCCCCTAGCAGGAGTAATCAACTGGACCAATTGCCAATCACCACTGTAAAAAAAGAAATGACTTACTTGTGTTCCCGGTGTTGCGCCACTCACTTCCAGATGCGGGATAGCCAAAAAAACCAGAAAACTGCTACTGCCACTGGGAGGTCCAAGACTGTATGAGGAGGAACAGCCCCAGCCAGCCCTCCTTTCCTCTTTAATGAAAGGTGTAGTGAACTCAAGATGACCTGTCTTCTTTAGCATCCTTCTTGTTCCCTCAGGCCTGCACAGCTGTAAGTTTGATAATACGTATAAGTTTTCTTACATTAAAAACATCAAGTACCTACCTCTTCATCCTTCTTGTAGGTTGGCCCAGCAGAAGAACCGGGCAATGAATTCCTCTGCTTTCATGCCCACAAAGAGTCCCTGTTTGACTGTCCTTACAGTCAAAAAAAAAAAAAAAGACATATTTTGGTTTTGCTTCACCAGCATTCCTGCACTCTGCCCACCTTCACTGTAGGTGCTGGAGCTTAGCTGACATTAGCGTTGTATTGCTGACCTGAAAGTTCAAGTTCTGCATGCCGTTATTTTGCAATTTAGAAAAATCAAAGATAAGTTTGTTTTACTTGTAGGTAGCCTTGAGGAGAATTTCTAGCACTGTTCGCCACAGCTAGTGTAAAGAGGGCAATTACCATCTTAGAGGCAAAACAATTTCTTCTTGAGTGTTAAAACTTCTCATATTTCTTGCAGACTCCCCAAGAGTTTACTTGAAACCAAAAAATGTTAAACTTCTTGTTATCCTCAGTCCTTGAGCTGGATGGAGCAGAGTTAGGAATTACGTATCATTTGGTAACAATATAGTGATAAATGATTTAGTAGCATAAATTTAGTTTGTTTTATAAATGAATGTCTGTTAAGAGTTCCCAATATACCAAAAGAGAAAAGTGGTGAGAAAGAAGACATATGGAGAGAGTTAGAGGAACATAAGCACAAATTTATTGGAATTTGTGTTTCAAAAAAAAAAAAACAAAAACACACCAATGAGAACAGAAGGTATTCCAGGCAGAGCAAGCAGTATGAAGTAAAAATGCAGAAAAAGAAAAAAATAGTTTTGTTTGCGATATAATGCTTTCATAACATAGTAAGATTCTGGACAGCCAACCTCATCTCTGAGAAAGCTGAAAGAAAAAATATTTAAATGTGAAAGAGAGGATTGTAAGAGGACAGCCAAACATCAGTGCAGAGGATGGTCTTAACAATTTGAGCTCAGGAGGTAGAGGCTGGCTGTTACAGACTATGCACAGTGAGGACAGTGAAAGGAGAAAGTATTTTAAAAGCTCAGTTTTGAAGGGGTTAAATGAGAGGTGGGACCTCCAGGAGGAAATATGTGACAGATAAATGAAAGGTGGGATAAGCCATGGAAAAGAATAAAAGCTTTAATAGAGTGAGGAAGCCACTTAGAGGTAGGTTTTTTAAAGACAAGGAAGAACAATGGTGTTTCGGAAGGCAAAGGAGTACAAACCAGAAAACTGATTTAAAGTAAAAGAAGGGGAATACCATGCAAGAAGTAATGACTTAAAGAACAGGTAAAGTAAGGGACATAGGAAGATAAACGAAACGGGTGCAAACTTCAAAGGGGAAAAAAGGCTATGGCAGAGGAGACACGTTTGTGCAGGTACGAGTTCTGGTCTAGGAAGCTGAAAGAAATCTGGGAAAAATTACCAGTAAAATTGCAGGAGGACACATTTAAAAGGGGAAATTGGAAGGTAACGTATGGGTAATCTTGACATAATTTTTGAGCAAACTAATAGAAAAGCTCGTATTCAGTCAGTTTAGAATCATAGAATAAACATTTAATTAAAGCTAATCAACGTTTTTTAATAACTTGTCAAACAAATGTGATCTAGAATTTATGAAGGGGTTACAAAGGGAACTGCTGGCATAACACAACTTATGTAAGATGTGCGTTTTACTATTTAAAGGTATTTTACTTGACGAACCACCCAAACCCAAAATACTGCATCACTGAAACACAATCTGAAACTGTAACTTCCAAGAGTCCTTGGTAATGAAAAATGGTTATCAAATAAATGGACTTCCAGTGGGATTCTAAATGGCCAGTTATATCTTTGTGAGAATAATTGATCATGAAATACAAACATTACCACTGACAGCATTTGCAAATCACATATACAGATCTGTAGGGGAAAATATCCAGAAAATAACTTAAAAGGACCTAGTCAGTGACCAGCTGAACACTGCAGTGCTGCAAACAGAAGGGCTAATGGTCATCTGGGAACACAGAAGAAGAAGAATTATGATATTACTTGTATTATTTATGAAATAATTACTAAAATAATGTTTATATTTGGTTCAAAAAGGGGTTTCAAAATACCGAGAAAAACAACCCTCACAAGCCAGAATCCCACTCTTCAGTAACAGTTACGGTATGATATCATCCTGTACGAGAAGCCAAAGCCCAACAAAGTGCCATAGCCAAAGTCTAATGACATTAACAAAAATCAGATGCACACTTTTAATAACAGTAATTAATAACAGAGACTACTTACCAAAGGGATGTAATGGCTTCTTGATTTCTTGAAGGTTTTAAATGGAGAGGTGTTGTCCCAAACACACTTTAACCCAGCCACAAATTCCTAGGTGTGGTAGACTTGATAGATGATTTCTGATATTCATTATGTGTAAGTTTTGACTAGAAGCTGTTGAGGATTTCTCTGAAGTTACAATCTATGGAGAAGTTGATCAGAAAGGGTAATAAAATTATTCCTAAAGAGAGTAAAAACATAATTACTTAATGTCTGAATAATGACGAGACCAACTTAACCCCTCACCAGCATTAATACAGTAGTTGTAAATGCAGGAATAAAAATGCTAATAAAGGGGAATATGAAGTGTGAACCTTAAAGACAGAAATGACTAATTACAGAAAGTTTAAAAAAAAGTGAGAATAAATTCAAAGAGAGTAAGAGAAGTCACAAAAGCACCACACAATAGAATCACAGACAAGCAAATGATGCTGAACTACATTAAATGGTAGACAGAATGAAGAAATTCAAAAGAAAAAGACCAAGGAAGATGTGTTATGCAGACAATAAAAACCCAAATGAGCTACGCTACTAGAAAATGAAGCTGAAAATGGAGTTTAATCAGGTTAAAATCAGAAACATTGACAATCCGAGAGGCAACTAGGAAATAGATATTGCTCAGAAATAACATGAAGAAATGTGACAAGAAGAGATGATAACGTCAGCCCAGCATTGAAGGAGGTGGAGAAGGTGTCAAGAAGGTGAGGGAGCATGGCCAGAGGGAGTGGGCCCCAGAGGCAGCATGGGGAGAGGAAAGTCAAATGGCATAGGAGAAAAGGGAGGAATAGACTAACACGGGTTAAAATTAAGGGAAGAAATGCAAAGTTCCACTGGCTTCTTCCACCACTTTATGTTATTAACTGCTGGAAAAAAGGTAACCAATAACCAATCCCTCTCAACTGTGTGACTGAACATTCATGCACAGTAAACCAAAGAAGGACCAAGATTTACATAAATTATATACATTTGAGCATTGTTTCTCTCTGCACCTGTTTCAGTTTTCAAGTTGTCTTTGATGAGAAATCCAAAGACTGAAGCAACATATATAAACAAATGAAAAGTCATCACAATCAGTTTAATGAAGTGCACAGAATAGCAATTGATCATGTCAATAAAAATAAAACAATTAATTTTACATCAAGTGTGCTTTATTTCCTCCACAGGTATTCTGTTAAATAAAGCACCATATATATACTGCCAGGCCACAGCTAAAGAGGATTCTTTACAGAATCAAATTTCTTGTGGTTGTTTAGTATACAAGTAAACTTAATTTTGATAATAAGAACCACAGCGATCTGAGGCAATCTGCCTCTATTATAAGGTACAAAACTGGCACAGAGGACACCATATTATACACAGTAAAAATGCCATAAGTTTAAATTACATCATACAGGGCAAGGAGGCCCTGTTCTCCCAGACAGCCATATTAAATGAAAGCCACTACAGTGAACTCTTAATTACATAAAACATACCCATTATCTGATTGCCCTTTAAGAAAGTGTACGGTAGATGCAAAAAATAATAAAATAAAAATCTGGAGTTCTGCCTGACCAAGAATTAAGCATATAAATCTATCTTGCCATTCAAGCAGAGAGCACTGGACAAACTGAAGCACAAAACAGAAATAAGCAGAACTTATACAAACAGCATTTTTTGGGGGTGGGGGTGGGAGACTTAAAAGCAGACATGCTCCATCTAATGTCAAGAAGCAGCTTGGTTTCCTTTTCCAGATATCCTTGTGACCACATGAATTGTAGACTCAATGGTCCTACACAGGATGTCTAAAATGTCATGCTGCTGCATATGACTAAAAAGTCCTCTGGAATGGCCACAGCTGATTGATAAACTACTTTCAGGGTCCTGGGATGGTAAGGCTTGACCATCACAGCTTCTCAAATCTGCAAGGTCAGATAAAACTGCTGAAATAGATGTGGAAGGAAACTCCGAGTCCTCCTCAGCTACAATGGAATCCTTGGAAGTCTGCAGGTCTTTAAATTCTTTGCATTCTTCAAATTTACCATTTCCTGGCTGCTCTTCTGTGTGTTGTGACCTTGTTGCTAGCATTATGTCTTCTGAAAATGAAGATGGAACTTCCATTCTGTACTCTTTGACAGAACTGTTTTCAGGGGAAGGAGGATCTTGTTCAGTGCCTGGATCAATGATCGAAGAGTCCCGTGTCTCATTATCTGAAGTGCTTGTTGGGGTCAGTGCCTCCCGGGGTTCAGTTTTTATATCACTGATACAGCTGTCTACAGTGTGCTCCTCATCACTGCTGACCCGTCTTCTTTTCACAGGAGTAGCTCCTTCATCGTCTAGTAAGAAAAAAAAGAAAACTCTGTAATGGAAATTGCATTGTTTTCACACCATACATCCAAGTAACAGGCCATGTCTTTCACATTTTTATCCTTTTCAATATTAAATGGTACTTTAAGAAATACTTAGAGACTATTTACGTAATTGTCTAAAATTTTAGCTCCACAGTAAAATAGTGTTAGGCATTGGAACCAAGAAATGGCTCACTTTCTGTGGTAAGAAAACAATGTGTTATGTTAATTTTGTCAAAATTTGTAAAAATTTCAGCACTGTTAAGAGTGAAACCATTATAGAAGGCAAACCTTTAGTTTTTCTTTCTTTGGCTTCTTGCTCTTGTAATGAGTTCCTTTGTTGTTGACATGCTCTACATTTGTTTAAAAGCTCTTGTAAAGTTGGAATCAGGGCTGAATTGAGCTGTTTGGGAGTGTGCACTGAAAGCAGCAAGGCAAGTGCTCGGAGGTCCTAAAAAAAATAAGTAAACAACCTTAACTAGCCTTATTTCAAATTCGTTTTTGATTAAAGCTACACGCAGAGACATCTGTGCAGTAACTAGAGGCTTCCATGTGTTCCTAACATAAAAAAGCTCAAATTCTAAACACACTTACACTACTGAAAGTTCCCGGTCACTACTAACGTGCTGACCTTAATGTGCATCTCTCCTAAGCAGATGACAATACTGCGCTACCCACTGTAAGATGACATCTTTTGCTGGGTGAGAACATGCCAATGATTACTGCACTGTGTGTTGCTTTTTTTTCTACAATAAGCCACCCCCCCAAGTCTTTTGGTCCCCACCATCTGCTTGGAGACTCAAGTATTTATTCTGTGCATGCCGAGAGAGGGTGCGCAAGTGGAATGGAGAATTCTGGAGAGCTCAGACTGCTGCTCCATAACTTTATGACCATCTCATTAATAGAGGATAACACTTCCAGCCAGACAGTTCAGGTAGCCTCCCATGCTCTCCTCAGGAATCCCACTAAAGCACAAAGTTGAGCTAACGATGCCCACTTTAGAACCTGCCACATGGCGCTGAAGAGCTTTCATGGAAAATGAGCTGCCTCCTAAATGAGGCTGATGCTTGAATGGCTTGGAAAAGACTCACCCCATTTAAAGTAGAGCTTGCTTTGGAGATTTCAACTCTCTGGTTGCTGAAGTCGGATTCTAGGCTTTGATATTGATTTATTAGATTTGTAATTAGAGTATTGATTAAGTTGGCACAGTTTGCTTCAGAAAACACCTGCCCTTGAACCTGTAAAAATAATGGATTCTTGTTAAACCACAAGACATGGAATTGTGAAAACAGTATCCTAAACTGAAGTAACATCCCTGATACATTTCTTGAAATAGAAACTATCACTAAAGGACCACCTACCTTTAGAAGAAAATGGGTCAAAAAGGTGTATACAATGTTGTTGTTAAGAAAGGTCCTTTCATCCATTAGAATACATTTTATATATTCTGCAAAAACCGGATCTTCACAGAGGAGCTTCACACAGTTCTTTGACATTGCAGACTGGTAAAGAAAGAAAGAACACTGCAAAGTCATCACTGGAAGTACATCACTGCGCTAACACTGTCTGCAACAGCTGTCTCAGGTGGAGAACATCAGGCCCGCTGCTGTTTTTAATTCATACTGGACGGTTATTACTGATAAAAAATTCCAGGTCAATCAGCTAACAGTAAATTGTACAAATTAAGTATTGTCAATTATTCTGCAGGAATGCAGGTTTATCACGATCAGTTTGTATTTGAAGGGCTAGTGTCTCCTAATCTGTGAGCCAACTACAGGGTCCTCTTGCAGATCTGCAAAGCGGGCACCTTGCGGTGGGCACGCTGCGTTCTGTTGCAGAAGGAAGACACCAGACTTAAAAATCTCCCAATTTTTTTTTAATCAAAGCAGTGTTTACGCTACATAAAAAGTTGGAAGTTCACAGACGCAGGATGAAGTAATGCCTGTACACTGCACAGACTACCAGTGTTACACTAATGTGTGTGTAAAATTGCTGCATAAGAGTTTTGGCAGGACCTAGGGTATACTAGGATCAAATATGATTTACATTTTTATACTTGATTTATCAGGTTTTATCACATGACATCACATAAGCAGAGGTATTTTCAAAATATAATTAATATTTAATATTTTGAATGATTATGCAATACCCACTACTTAAAATTTACAGGTTATACCTGTTTCACAGTTACTGTATTTTGCCTGTATTCTGCTAGTTCTCAAGCCCACTGACTTACCTGAGTCTGACAAAGCTCAGTCCAAAGTTTGGGGAATAATGCAAGATGAAGTGGTAAACCTTCATATGCAACTAGGACACCTGAAATTTTATAAGAAAATAAAAATTACTTTGTGATAATGATTGAAAGTTCGTCTTCCTTGGAGACAGATACTCACTTCCTCACAAGCAGTACCGAAGTGCCGTATCATTTGATAAGACCAGATTCTAAGTATTTTTTATAATCGGAAGGACCTATGGTCTGTGAAGTTTTTACAGTACCTTTTAATATATATGTATCCCTTTAGTAGTTCTGTGAAATGTAAAAAAACTAGTTCTGGGTTTGTAATCAGATTATTTCATTACGGTCTTACATTTTTAAATGGTCAGCTACAGCACTTGAAGTTTTAAATCTTTGTAAAAATAGCACAGTTTTTAAAGGATAATTCCCATTATTATCCCAAGCACCAACAGCAAAGATACACATTCCCAGTAAACTTTGTAACTGACACAACCTATAGTAAACAATAATGCTGGAGTTAACAACATGAAGAGCGTGACAAGGAACAAGCAATCAGGTGATTCAGGGGATCAAAAGAACGTTCTGCTATCATCACTGTTTGGATAAGGTTAATTTTGTATAGTTGTATTTGTCTAAAAGTTTGGCATTTAAGCAGAGCTAGCTACCTAGCCTTAACAGGCAGAGAAAACAAGTGGGCATTTTTGGAATGTGGTTCATGCTGTTTAAGGTATCTAAGAATCAGTGGATAAATTTCCCTTGGGAGGAATCTACTCTTGACTAACTACACAGAGAAATGTGGCTAGACACGTAATTTTAAGAACTGCATTGAAGAGACAGCTCCCAGAATGCTTGTCTATGTAATAACTAGTTGTGTGACTGCAGTGCTTGTGCACCTGCACCTACCACACTGGAAAACTGAGCTTATCCTAGGGTCCTTGGTGGAGAGAAAAATAACAAGAAAAGCAACCATGATGTGCCTTCAGAGTAACACGTGCACGTAATGGGGCAATTTAAGGCAGGACGCGCTCCTGCAGCGAACCAGGCAGAATGGCTGGAGCAGTCAGACAAAGCCACAAATCTCTTGCTCGCATGGGGAAAAAACTAGGTTTACATTGTGACAGGAAGAAACTCAAATACTAGTGGTACTTAATGGCAGAGCTGAGACAATATTTATGTTTTCAGGTACAAACTACATGACTGAATGGTTATAAATTTAACTGTTGTGATGGGTTCCCAAAGCATGGAGTAAAACAAACCCATGTTTTACAACACCAGAACCAATGCCATCAGTGGCCAACTAGACAGTCCTAATGTGCTCCAGGGCAGATAAGCAATAATTGCCAGAAATGGCATTAACTGGCAGAAATAATGACGATTCAGGAGCTGACACAAAGCCATTTAAATTGGTGAAAGAACTAACTTCAGTGAGTCCTGTATGAAACTCTGAATGTACAAGGAGACTGAATTCTCACTGGCTGCCACAGGTCCCTTCTGGACAGGCCTGCAGCCTGACAGTCGTGTAGCCGAGACTGCAATGCACCACACACATTGTACAGTTCTGTGGATTAAGGAAAACTAACCTCAACAATTAATGCAGCAGGTTTCACAAGCTCTGCTTTTTCTTAAGAATCTCAAATACAAAACTTGGTGGAGAAATGCTCACAATTATCGCAGAAAAAAAACCAAACTTGAAGCTGTTTAACTTTCATACTTACTCATTTTAACTAACGTTTCAGTAAACTTTTCACAGTTGATTGCAACTCGGCATAGCAGATGGATGAACTGATGATAAGAAAAGAAGTAGTCTAGCAGCATACGATCGTAAACATCATCTTTGCCCTGGAGATTTAAGAGAACTTCATTTAAACTACATAAGCAACTGGACCGCTACCAGATTTGCTAAGCATCTAGCTAATCTCCCTGCACTTCCCTAAAACATTTCATCAAATACTACAGGAAAACATTATGGGAATTTCCAAGTCTAACCCAGTCCAGCTGTGTCTTGTCACTGTGTCCTTGGCAAGCACAGCAGTGAGACTGGAGCAGGGACAGCAAATGCAGTTCCCCCACCGGTAAAACCTTTATTGTAGGATTCTGAATAAACAGACTTGAGAAGATGCAAAGCTGTGTGAATACCTTATCTTGAAGAGCATGAGAAAAGAATGCAGTAATTTTAAATTGTACGCAGATACCTAAATATATACACTACTACTTTTTAAATCATAATTTGTCAGTTACTGTTTGCAGAAGTCAAGAATTTTCTCAAGACAAAGCTTCAAAGACTTTCAAAGCAGTATTTTCAGGAATGTCCCAGACCAAATGATAAACATACGCCAAGGGTTTTGTATGCCAATATTTTAATATATTTTGGATGGATGCACTCAAAATGGCATCAGCTTCTGTAGACCAGATATCCAGAAGGAAATCTCAAAAATTCAAGCAAACAAAATGCGATCTTAATAAAAAAATAAAAAAAAAAAGCATGCAAAAAACACAGGTAAACATAATTGTGGATGGGGTTTTAGAGGCTTAAAAAATCTTCCGGTTCCCAATGTATATGAATTCATTATAAACTGTAAAATACAGTGTCATATAATATGACTTTTCAGTTCAAATATTTACATTATTTTGTGTCACATCCATTAATGCTGGACGTGTGATGGAAAAATACAGATAATTTCTGGTTCTACGCATTTTTTAAAAACTTTGGTTATACAGTAAATTTGATGGTGCACAAATACACAAAGCATCATTTTGAAAGCTTTAAAAAAGAAGGGTTACTTACCCTACAGTAACCGTGCTTCTTCGAAATGTGTTGCCCACACAGATTCCCATCTACGTGCACATACGCCCCATGTGCAGGAGATTGGATTCTTTCTGAATAGCAGTGTCCACTGGGGCTGTGCCTGCACCCAGTGTGTCCTTGCGACCACTGTACCTGAGGGCATAAGGGGTATGGCGGCTTCAACCACCACTCAATTCCTTCAGCGATAAGAATCCCCTATGACAGGGCTCTGCGTTAGCACAGGAGGAGGACCACAGAATCTGTGTGGACAAAGCATCTTGAAGAATCACGGTTACTGTACAGCAAGTAACCAGTCTTCCTTCTTCAAATGATTGTCCATACATATTCATTTTAGGGTGGGATTCGTCTTACCTGACTTTAGCTATCTAAAATCTACTCATTTGAGTGTTCCCTGTGGTCAATGGAGAGAGAGACTCCTCCAGAGGAAGAGTCGGCTCATTCAGACTCAGGTGTCTAAGACAGGAAGGATCAATCTCCTTCTGAGGGTACCGGTTCCTCTCCATCAGCCACAGGAAGGACTGGACAACGACCTTTTAGATAGGCAAAGTTAAGGTGAGCTGAATCCCACCGTTGCTGCAACTGTAATAATGGGCATGGGAAGTGACTACAAAGTAGCCCCACCAAAGCTGGCATCCCATCAGGAAGCCCACAGAAGGGAAAATAGAAAGCAAAAGACTTAAAGCCCTATAAAATAGCCCTACATATTTCAGATACTGGTATTTTACCCAAAGAAATAGTAGATTGTGCCTCGGTCCTGGTGGAATGGTCTCTAATGAAACCTGGAGGATCTACTTAACTGTCTGGTAATAAATCTTAACATAGTTTGAAACCCATTTGGATGATCCCGGGGCTGTTTCTGAATTTTCTTTACAAATGCTACAAACAGATTGGAAGATTATCAAAATATGTGGGTTTTGTTGTTTTTGTTTGTTTGTTTTTCCTGAATACAAGGCTTTCAACTCTTATCATGTCTGGAATATGAAGCTGTGTATCACCAAGGGCAGGGAAATGGTGCTTCTGGAGTGCACATCTAGAATGGAGTATATGAGGACAACACATCTTGAAGAAGAATTATGCTTTGTTTACAAAGAAAATGTAAATGTATTATGCTACTGGATTCTTTTAATACTTTTATAAAAAGGGAAAACAATAGGGAAATAGCTACTGATAAGACAATAAGTGTACATACCTTGCTGGCTTCCACCATTGTAGGCAAGAGGCACATATTAAGTTCAGGACGCGGAGGACGAATATTGCTTTTTCCCCCTATTAATTTCAAATTTTCACGACATGGAAAATAAGGTCCTAGAGACACTGTAGTATAAGTTAGGATAAAACAGGGATACATTAAAAAGGTCAATATTTTACATCATCAAAGAACATGACAGAGTAATAATAGTGTAACAACTTCAAAATACAATCACTGAAATACCTACTTGGGATATTACTGTGGTGGTATGTACAATGATTGTGCTGTAGAAATGGAACCAGAGTATGTAGGAAATCATGAGGACTTAAAAGTACAAGCTCCTTGAGGACATCTACAAACAAAAAGTTTTTTTTGCTATTACATATTGTTATTTCTTAACAGAAGACAGTTTAACTTCATGGCTCATGCATTTTCAAACTCTCTTTCATCTCTCTTTTGCTAGTGTGCACTGTGGAGGTAGGCTTTACTGTGAGTAACACGCAAAGTGAATACACCTGAATCAGTCAACATTCCCTTCACCTCTGCCACTGGCAGAAAACCTGCTCAGTGGTAGATCTACAACCAATGAGAGGGGTGCCAGCTTGTAGGAAGTAGAAGCTCAATAAAATTACCCTCTTTCCTTCTTCTTTAACATATCAGGTTTGATGCCTGGAAAATGTAACCAGCAGCAGTCAGGAGGACAATGAGAAAGGCACTCAAGGGGAAAATGCATGCAGATCACACAGAAAAGGTTTAACATGGACAAAGTTTTAGGCCTTCATTAGCATGCATAAAAATACAGATTATATCCATTAAATAATTTTTTTTTAAAAAAACCTATACTAGCAAAAGTTTCCAGAACGTCTTCTAATGCAAAACAATTATATATAATGTCTGCGGTCACAATTTTAAAATGCAAATCCATTCGCTTCTACAAGCTCTTTAAGCTTTACTTTTTTTATTATAATTTCTAGCAAATGGATCATAAACATTGATGCTAAAAGCTGTTATTTACATGAACTTGATCACCATGCGTCTGAGTGGAGCGTTAGCTAGTATTTGAATTTTAATGAAAGATTTGGGATTTGATTGTAAACTGACCTGACACCTGAACTCACGAGTTATTCTTTAATCATGCCCCTGATTTTTAATAAGCCAGGTAGCACACTGGCCTCTCAAAATGAAGGCTGACTTTTTGTGCACACAGTCTGCATGCCTAGCGAAGTATGAATATTAACTTTAAGCTGATGAAAACAGAATTATTTATAATAGAAACAATGGCAATATTGATACATTGACAATATTAGTGTCATTTGCAAAAGTGAAATTTAAATTTCAAATCAGATAACTGCATAGAACAGGTCCTTCCTGACTGTTATAATATTACAACTTACCAATACAAGCATTTCTAAGTTCTGGAGGACTATAGGAATTTAGCAAAGTTAAAAGCTTATGGGCAAATTCAATTCGCTCCTGCCACTGAATGAGAGCTTGTTTCACATCTACAAATGCAAAAAAACACAGAAATCTGCTTAGTTAATTTCACAAAAGCTCTTTAAATGATGCATAGAATTTTACTGCTGAAGAATCTTTTTTCCTTTATCATTATTTTTATTAATCTAGAAGTCTAATAAATCTCATTGGTCTACTGCTACTAAATTTACTTAATCTAGTTTCAGATTATGTCAAAAAATCATTTAATAGGTAACAATTTAATAATCACATCTGCTACTATATGGAGAGTTTTTAAGCACAGGTAATAAGCAAGATAGAATACTAGGTTTTGAGTCATGAAAATTAATTAACAGACAACAGGCGTAATCTTTTGAAGAGTTATAATCAAACCTTTTCTTTGAAGATACGGACGTGTTGATTTAAGAACCGAAAGGAATATAGAGAGAAGTTCTACCAGGTCTCCAGTCACATGGCAAGCTGTAGCCTCATGGTACATCATGTGCAACGTGTTAAAGGACTACAAAGAAAAAATCCACAACTTTATGTTGCCAAATAACAGACTTATTATCATTTCTATCCTAGAGACACCACTTTTACATTTATTTTATCCACAAAAAAAGAAGTATCAAAGTATATTATGCCATATGAAATCACAAAGTTACTAAAAGATAATGACATTCAAAAAAGTGAATAAATTTGTATAAACACTTAGTATATTTACTATGAATAAAGATTCCAAATAAAAAAAAGAAAAGTTGGGGGGGAAGAAGGGGGAAGCGGGGAAAAGAGAATGAATGACAAAGTATCTTTTATAACAGCTAAATGTAACTGTTGACCTGAACATACAGTTTTAGTAACCCTGAACAGCAGGTAATCTATGGAGCTTAAACTGAAACTTGCTCTTGCTCATATAAGGCTGACTTGTGTTCTTTTCACTTAACCCAAAAACTAGAGTCATATGAAATTCTTCACAAACTGAATTTGTAAAATTTACTATACCAATAACGCCTATACACGTAGCTACCCATCTCTGCTCAAGAAATGAGCATTTTTGTGAGCACAACCAAGACACCTCTTAGAGATACATTTAAAAATACCCTGAAATTTGATTTCAAAGGTAAAAAGCTTTATATTAGTGAGAGTCATGTAGCTTAAAATAACGATAAAGTTTTCACACGTCAGACTTATCTAAAACACAATAAGCAAAGCATAATTTGAGACAGTATTTTTATCTCTCTCTAAACCCAATCTTTTTGCCAGCACACCAAGTGATATTAAAGATGCATAAAGACATGGTTATATGAATTTGGGGGAAAAAAAAAAAGTACAATTGATATAGATGCTAGTCATTTTTTAAAATGCTGCTTAAGGACATACGCTATATGATTGCACATACGTCAGATGAATTATTTCTTTTCTAACAAAAATATCTTCTGGGCATCTCTGATCTATAGAAATATTGGAAAGGAAAAGCAACTGATTTCCCAACACCACAAAAATTCTAGCACAAGACATATGAAAAGCTATTTAATCTGCTGGGCTACTTCAAAGGTAAAGAAATGATAATCTCATTCCCTATAATGCAAAATCTTGACACAGCATTTTTATATTACAGTGAAGATAAAAGATACCCGGCCAACACTGCTAAGTGGAAACCTTTTCTGGATGTGATAAAGCCTTGATGCAGTATTTTCCATCATGCAAAACACCTTCAATGAACAAGTGAAAATACAAGGGAGTTTCAAGCTGTAAAGCAACTCAACTAAAAGCTGAACATTACTTTTATTTAATTTCTAGCAATGTTTTACAAAGGGTAAATTTTATATTATTCATTCTTTATAAACTTAACTATCCATTCATTGTTAGTACGGATCAAGGTTAACTAAGTTGTCCTTTTTTGCACATACGTATGTATCGTAGTCTACTTATGAGGTTTGTATATGAATGAAGTTATAGCTCAGTTCTTAACTTTCCAGCACAATTTTATGGAATGTAAACATTTACAAGACAAAGAGGAACATATTCTGGAGTAACTAACTATAGCTAGTTAAGAGGCTTACATTTATAACAAGCTCGTGAATACTGAATTTTCACAGTACTGCAGTGTCTTCACTTGTTTCTTTTCTAACTGTTTTTGTAATCCCAGCCTTTTCTATCACATTTTGCCCCAGAAAATACAAACTAGTGATATCAAAAAGAGGTTTTTTTTTTTTCTTTAATATAAACTATATTAGAATAGGGTTGGAATCAACCTCAAAGCACCATCTAATCCACCCACATGCCTTAAGGCAGACTAAATATCTTTATATCCTTGACAGATGTTTGCTCAAAGTACTCCTGAAGACTTCCAGTTGTGCTGGCTGACACCTTCTAAAGCAGTCTACTCCCATATCTCATTTACTGTACAACTACCTCCTATCCAGTTGTTTTGTACCGTGGATTTATACCAGTTTATTATCCCTCCCTAATGACACCAATCTGCAAATGCCAAGCATAAATTTCTTCTTATTTTTACTCTGTTTTTCCGACACATTTAGATCATCTCAAATTTTATTCCTGTTCTCAAAGCCACCTACTATCCCTTCCCATTTTGTGCTGCCAGTATGTTTAATAAACACTGTCTAGTCCATCAGCAAACTCAATAATGGGAGTGTTGAATAGAATCCAAACTCTTCTACCCATCTTAAGAGGGAAAACAACAAAACAAAAACAACCAACACTGTATTTATCCTTTTTCAGTCTTCTGGTGTCTCACATCTTCAAAACGTAGCCACTAACAGTACGGATGTTTTTCAGCAATGTCTTTCAGGCTTTTCCTGCATCACTGCAGGACACTACAAGTAGCTCTGTAGAATGAAACCTGCGAGTAGGGGGAGGCTTGACATCCAACTGTATCCATTTCAGGGCAGCATTATTATTTTTCCTCTATTTTGAACTAACTCTGGTCTAGTCATGGACCAAATATCCATTTACAACTGTTATAACACTGTATGTGTGCTCCAGAAATGCATCTTTAGGTTTAGTTTCATCTGAAAAAAATTTAGTTTATGTGACTTTTGACTACTCCTTCCTGTAAACAAAAGCACAATAGGTAGGGAACATGAGGAGAATTGCCACAGAAGTGCCTCAAGACGTGTTCAAAAATATTAATCACAACTGTCATCTGAGTATCCTATAAGCTGTTATTTCTGTATTCTAACCTGTAACCTTAGCACTTCTTAACCAGTAATAATTGTATGACTGCTCAGCCATTCACTCACAGTTCATCTCTAGTAAGGAGAATGACACCAACAAAAGCACAAACACGCTTCTCTCAACGTAAGCTGTTGGTGACCTTCCTACTGTGTTGAGAAGCAGGATCTTCCTTTTACTACTAAAGAAATCTTACTAAAGGTGACAAGGAAAGCACGTATGTGGAGAAAGCAAAGAACGATTTCTTACTACTCATGACATCTCACATAAGTTGCATCTGTTTCTGCATAGATCCTTCCAACTTTATCCTTCACATTCTTCTTTCGCTCTTTTATATTCAGTCTTAAAAATCTGCTTTTCTTTCCACTTTTTGCATGTTTTCTTCTCTCCCTTCATGCCAACAAAGAGTTTCTATCTACATTGATTTTCTATGCTTTCTACACATTTGGACAGTTTGGGCTTTTCCTCTTTGCGTATCTGCACATTTTTCTTCTTGGACTTGCTGCCACCACATCTTACCAACTAATTCTCCGAACGCATTGAGGTCGTCTGATTTCTCTCCTTCCATTCTTAAGAGCTACAGACTCTCATTTCCTGCTCCTGCTCACCCAGACTGCCTCCCAGCTGCACCTTCTCAGTCAGTGCCTACATGAGTTAGAATCCTTTAGAACTCTCCAGTCACATTCCCCACTTTCTGCATCTCAAAACTGTCACCAACCCACCCAAGAACTGATGAACAAATGTTACCATGTTATATTCCTTCCCAAAAGAACTCGCACGTGCTGCAATCTCGTTTTACTCCCAAGTCATAAAAGGCCTCACCCACTTACTTTCCTGCTTTGTGATCTATAGTAGACTAAACCACAACAGTTCCCATCATCTTTTACCCTGTTTTTGTAATTTACAAGCTTTCAGTAGACCTAATTTGCTCTCCATTATGAACCTCAGAGCAAGTGTATCTGTCCTTGATATATGAGATGACATCACTTTTTTATTTCTTGCTCATCTTTCCTATTGAAGCTACATCTTTTTAAAGTTATCCTACCAAATCAATGTTATCAACTGAGCTTTTATCTTTATCTGGTATTAAGATCTTTATTGCCTCGAATTTACTCATTTAAACTCCTACAGCATGTCTGGTAAATCTTTCTTTTGTCCTTCCTATGTCCCTTAAAATTTTAACATTTTACATGTATGCCAGTACTTCATCCATGTACTTTGTATCTTTATTTTAAACGATACTGTATGAAAACAATTTAAAGTAAACGTTGTCAGGAGAGAAGCGATGAATCGATAAGAAAGTGAGGTGTTTATTAAAACTAAATAACAAAATACTTACCTCAGTCATCAGAATCAATCCTCTGTTAAACACGACAAGAAGTCTGTCTTCATCAGATTCTAATAATATTCTGAAGGCACTAGGAAAAAAATCCAAACATTGAGAGCACAGAAAAATACATCTATTTTTGTAATTCATACAAATATTTAAAATTGTTATGCTCGTGCTATACTTTTGAAAATAATCACAAAATACAAGAACATAATATTCTCCTAATTTTTTTCACTTTTTCATTATTCTCTGATGTCAACTTCCTGTAATTTATACAACCTGTACAGAGATATCTCCCAAATAACGTCTGCAAAAATCTTTAAAAACAGAGAAAATAATGTACTTGAGAAGGTAGAGTTTTACGCTCTTCAAATAAGGCATCTTAATAGACAGGTCCAGTTATGCACACATTTGGACTTTGAAGTGTGGAAAACCATTTCTATCGCAACATTTTATGCTTAGAACAGAACAGAAAGGACTCTGTATAGTGCCTGAACCATTCATCTCAGCACTGCAATTCTTCCAGTGCATTTGGGAAAATCTGATTGCATTCTATGACAAATGACTGTATGTAAACCCTTCAAGTAACACAGGCCACTTTCCTGTTCGCAAGACTCTTTCAGTCCATCAGCAGTTGTATTTAAAACCCCAGTATCTGACCTACGTACACAGGCAATCTGTACTTATACTGGAAAAAAAAACAAGCAAGTTTCAGACACACTACTAAGATATACTAGAAATGAAAAACTATTTGAAGATGTGATACAATAAAACTCTGTCCCACAGGCACAATTTCTAAATAACTTTTCTGCCCAAGAATAATAAATGTCAACAACAGCAGCTGAAATTACTGCTTCGGCAATCTGGACAAATCATGGTAGGCTGAGAATGGAATTTCAGCTTAAATGCTGAATTAGCACATTTTATTTTATTTTATTTTTCCCAAGGGCTCTACTAATGCAGTTTTGTCATGGTGTTTCTTTCTGAACCATGGCAATATATATCTTGTTTTGCCCTTGTTTATTGTACGGTATTTGCTCAGTTTCTGAATTTTTAGATGTTGAAACATTCTAAAATAAATTACATTTGCAAACAATGGACTTTGGAAAAAAATGTGATTTTAACTTTCTGGTTGTTTACTTCTGAATAAAAATATCCTCCAAACTTTTTAAAAAAAAGAGTATGAAATGAACAACACTAACTTTCATCATACTTCACATTCTACAAAATACAGTCCTTATTCAGACAGGATTAGATTTATTACACTACAACTTCACTACTAACGTACCTTATTAAAGTAGTCCAACAAGACCGTCCATCCAAGCAGCGCAGGTAACAGCTTATGGTGGTTTTCTTAAATTGCTTTATGTCTTCTATCTCTTCCTCTCTCATGTCTGGTCTCTGAGCTACAAACAGTTGCATGAGGTTAAACAGCTCTTCTACTGCCTGAAACACATTAAAATGTTAGGTTAGTGTAATCTCTCTCAGTATATTATGGTTGATATCTTCTTATTTATTCCTCTATATTACTTCTACCAAGTAATATATAATATATGTAAGCAACTTCAGATGCGATAAAATTTTAACCCTTATAATAGAGTTGTAAAATCAGCAGACATTTTAAACTTAAATAAGTAAAACTAAACAGTTCCTAAAAAATAAAATTTTGACATAGCAGTTGTGGATATTTCTTATCTATCTTCGATGCAGTTTGCTTTTAGCCTTTAATATTTATTGTGTGGATTATGACACAGCTGTTTGAGATAATCCTTTCGAACCTTAAATGTATGTTTTGATGCTTTCTAACAGTACAGCTCATTGCTACAAATGCATAGACAGGAGAATCTGGGAAATCCTGACCCATGTAGCCAAACTTCCTGTCTTTCCTTCAGGAGTTTAAGATCATTTTTTTGCAGCATGGTTATGCACATACTCTGATGATAATATTTATATTCTAAATAGCATAATTTAGGAAGCTGTTTGAGCTAAAACTCATTAAAGTCCTATATGCGTGGAAAACGTGGTGAAGTAACTGAACTCCCTTGTGAACAAAACTGAGACTTCTGAGGGGAGATGCAAACAGTGAAAGCAGCAGGACTAGTCCTAGGACTGCATGAGTATAAATTTAGCCTGTGAGCTGAACTAGATCACAGTTCAGTTTAGAAGATTCCATACATCCTCCTTGTCTACATAAGGAAGAAAATCTCTGTATTTTTTTCTAACTTTGTACACCTATAAAGGGCCCCAAAGCAACACTCAATGAGCAATCATAGAAAACTGCATGCTTTCCCTCTCAAGAACTTTGTAAGCCTGATTTTTCACCATTAATCGTGGACTATTTTAACTAGTATCTGTTTTTACTGTGACATAATATTGCAGAGATAGTGGAACTCCCTGTACACCAAGGCTTTACGAAAGGTACACAGGTGTTCCCAAAGTGACCATCAGGCTGTCAAATCTTGGCCCTATTCCAAAAACAGAAAGCAAAGAAGAAATTTACTGGGAATTCCTCCAGCTCAATGTGTTACAATGCAAGACCATTAAAGGCTCTTTCCCTCCTTTTTACAACTAGACTGGCATAGAGAATATTGAAAAACAGTGGAACCATCAGCATCTGCTTCCAGAAGAAAACATCTGTGCTCCATCTGCTATACAGCAAGGGAAAAAATCCAAACCAATCCCCCCCCTCCCCGTACACTAATCAGATCTAAACACATTATTAATTACTTATACCAGGAAATAAAAATAGAATAGTTTTTTCACTCGATACATTCAACAGGTCTTTTCGTCTCTTTCACTAAAAGGGACGTTCAGTAAAAAGAGGAAATACTGACAATGAAATCATACTTTTTGGTATCAGTCTACTTACTCCTGGGTACTGACTGGCGTGTGGCGTGAGATTCTTAAAGGCCCACTGGATATTCTGGTGAGAAGCCAACTGCCTCGTGAATGCAGGGGACTGCTCGCAGCACAGGCGCAGGATGCCATAGTAGGCAGGCAGCATCCCGCGGTTAAAAAGCACCACATCCTGATCGTCATGGTCTGCGAGGATGTAATTGAAGGCAATGTTCTTTGTCACCACAGGATTCTGTACAATAAGGCGTACGTTCTCTGGACAGTCGACACAGACGTTATACCAAAAAGACAGCAAAGCTTGTTTATTGTGGTTGGTGGCTATAGCTGGCTCAGAAAGTTTAGGCTGGAAAAGGTTCCATAAGTCCATGAAGTAAGTAGAAAACATGAGTTTCTCAGTTTTTGAGATCAAACAGTACGTCATGAAACTGAAGTAGGGCACCAGTTTTGTAGTGCCATGAACAGCAGCATCAACATACAGCTTAGCTCTTGAAAGAAGGCCAAGAAGCACGTTGTAGACTTGATGAAGAACTACTGTAGTATCTGGACTGAGAGGCAGATCACGTGTAGGGATGTGCAAAGAACGGGTTGATCGGAACATCTGACGGAAGGAATTGCTTGGAATAAGCGACACCAAGAGATAGGCTGCAGCTTCAAATAAAAACAAATTTGTTACGCCTTTGGAAATGACATAAATGCTCAACAGCCACTTAAACAGAAGTTGAATTACATTGTGTGTTCCATTTACAGATTTCAAAGCATTTTACGGAATCTGGTATCACTATATTCACACTGGAGATGAAGAAAACCAGAATGGATAAGAGCAGCACAAAGCATGTTAAAAGAGGTGTTGAGATTAGCCTATTCACCCTGTACTTCTGTCTACTGCTTGGTTCTTCTAACTATTGTAACACCACGCATCCCATCACAGAGATACATAAACAGATGTTTTCTATGACTAAATTGTCTACTGCTTGATCAAGGTGTCACTACCTCTTCAGAGATGCTTACAACTGGAGTTTGTTGCAAAGCTGTACCTCTAGATTCCACATCTCTTTCAACCACAGAAATTTTATTGAAGCTCAGAGTAGCCTATTACCATCAAATCTCCTTTACAACAAAGCATAGACACAGGAAGGGCTGAACAGCTGAACTTGGCAATAGCCTGGCAATGCGATTCCTAGCAGAACAAACTACAGACACAGGATATGCTGGAGCTGGGCAGAAGCACAGACTTCTCCTTGACTCACAGGTTCAAAGGACTCAACTGAAGATTCCTCTGTGACGGGTGAAAGGAGAACAAGTACTACACCTACCTACAGTGCAGCTATGTAACGGAAATTATGGAGAACAACTTGGATTAGTTGTTTTTCCTTTTTGGGTTTTCCTGGATCATGTAGATTAACCATTTAAGATAAAGAACCTACTAATGTATCATTCATGTAATTAATTCAAAATATGGCTTTCATCTAAAACAGTGTCTTGATGAGGCATCACAGTTGTATCAATATTTTAAAAATATAGCAATCCTAAAGCAATTGGAAAGGGAAGAAAATACAAGCACAAAAGCATGTATTTCATTTGTGACGGGAATACCACATGCATAATAACTTGCTACAACAGCAGAATCATTTTCTTTAATTTAAATTAACTTACAAGTTCTCACTCTAGGATAGTTATGTGCCAGAAGAAAACGTTCAACCCAGTTTTCCATGTTTTGCAGCACCCAGCTGTGAGCTAGTTTATTTCGAGGTGTTTGCACAGCCAGCCAATCCAGACACTGAGATGGGTTGTACTCAATAACCTGAAAGAATGGAAAAATCAAAATGAACACATTAACTTTGATAGCATTTATTGATTGTATTAAAAAAATAAAAATAACTATCAAGACTTTCAAAATATATTTTCAAAATCACACAGTGCTATCAAAGCACATACAACACCCTAGTGCTACGGCAGACAAAGAAAACTCCTGTTAAATTTCAGTGGGCTTTGTGCTTCTGAATCCTGTTCAGAGCTGTTGAAAAGTCCAGGAAGTTACTCTACATATCCTTTCCTGTATATTTTAAGATACTTAAGTGTTGAAATGTTAAGCAGCGCTTTCAAAATGGAATAATCTTGTCTTTACAAACAAATAAATCTTAAAAGCAAAAACAAACAAACAAACAAAACCTTAATGGTGAATCAGTATTTTTACACAAGTTATATGGGAAGAAAATAAATGGTATGCAGATATGTTGATGTAGCTTCATGCTGTTACGGTTTTCTTGACTATGCAATTTCAAGGAATACATTCACCTAGTCCTTCTCAAAGGTAATTAAAAAATGAAAAGCCCGTGTACAATTATAAAAGCCTTACAGATACAAGATTAAGTTCCTGTGACTTTCTGGTTCTGAGGGGTTGTAAATTTGTTGACATACGACCAGGCCAATAAATGTAATTCTTTCACTTGGAAGTTTTTAAAAACTTTTTTTCTACTAATCTTAAGGTCCAGGTACCCTGACAAGGAAAAAGGAACTCCCTCTGCCTAGGGAACCATAGGCAATAACTGCATTGCTGAAGCTGCTCCCAACTACTATAATCCACCTGAAGAATATGAGCAGCTGACATGAACAAACCCCTATTTATTAAAATTTAATCTCTATTAAAAAATAAACACATCAAAAGCAATCACCTCTCCTTTTTTAGAAATGACAACTTGATCTGTCAAGCTTCCTCCATAATAGCTGGAGGGTATCTCCAAGAAAGAGACTATCATTGTTCCCTGTCTTCATCACTCAGTCATTTTTTAACAACTTCTAGAAACTGTAAGGGCTGCAAAAGTAGGTTCTGTGCCCTAAATCTGTCTGTCTATGCATTAACTACTGTGACTCTCATCCCTGCCTACACAATTTCTCTCTCTAACCCTTCAGACATGTCAACAAGGTAAGGGATAATCATGCTGGCAATACCAGAAACTGAACTGATGACTTTTACTGCTAAAACGTGGCTTTCCAACAGAAACCTGTCACCGACTGCTTCCTCTGTAAATTCAGTTTGTGTAGTGAGAATGAGGAGGGAAAAACAAAAGAGGATTGCAAAACGAATTACAAATGCATTTTGTGGCTACTGACTAGAAACATGAAGCACATGCACTCTATGCCACAACCCTCCTGTTGTCACAAGTAGTTTAATTCCCAAAACTCTTTAGCAAAGGTTTCCTTATTGCTAAGAAATTCATAACCTACCACTTCCCTGTATGCAGAAAGCAGCTGGATGTCATTCTTGACCTTGAGATCCACTGTTTGAACTCTCTTTACCTGAGGTACAGCAGTTACAGCTAATTCATATCCAGATCGGACACCTAGCAAAAACTTGGCATATGCTTTCCCAGATAACCTAACTGTTCGTATCCTGTAACTGCTCTCACCCAGGAGTAAAACACTCTTGATTAGTCGCCCGTATTCTATCCCACAGCATTTCAGTGGGTTTGTGTTATCACAGGTCTGAATTCTGCACAAGTTTTACAAACTTCCTACTATGCCCCCCCCCCCTTTTTTTTTTTTAAAGAGTATTAAAAGGGAAGGAATGTTCAACAGCTTGCCCTTAGCAGTGTTCAGGCTGAACACACTGTTCTTAGACAGCAATAAATACAACAAATTGAACTGTGAACTCAAACAGCAGTTAGCTGAAGCTAAAGCTTTAATTCCTGATCTGCTTCTCAGATCAAGGAATTTATCCCTGTGCCACTTGGATAAAAAGTCTCTCTCTGTCTTTAGAAATGCAAGTAAGAATGCTCCTGCACCACAACAATTATTCATTAGATTCAAACTAGCACTTACTTTATGGGTTAAAATGTTAACAATTATTTTACAGAGAACAAAACAATGTCAAACCAATATTCACTTAATCAGTAGATAACGGGCAAAAAAATAACAAAGGATGGGACCTGAAACAGTTTACAGTCCTCACAAAAGGATAACTCAGAAAAATAACTGGAATTTGCTCTGAAGTATTCCAGACCCTTATTTTGAATTAATTTCTCATTAAACTAAAAGTTAAATTGAAATACCAGTTAACCAAAATGCTGTTAACATAACCTTATAAGTTAGAGTAGAATTTTTAATGTATATTAACTGTTCCTGTTTATTTGGAACAGAAACGGTCATAAAAAAAGATCATGAATTGATGCAACAAGGATGACCATGAAATGTAAAACCCTTTCATACACATAAAAAAGTGAACAAGAGAAACACAATTTAGTTTCTGATTGTGTTGTTGTTGCTGTTGTTTTTTTTAACATGTTGTACCTCCCATATCCTCTGCAGAATGTAAGAAGCAAAGGGCGGCATTCCCGGGGGTCCACCAGCAAATTCCATTAGCATAGTCAGCAATTTGAAAAAAGGATTGGCTGCCTGTAATGCATAAAAATAAAAATATCCATTTTTATCTATGTCATTTAATCCATCAACAATTTAAGGGACTTAAAAAAACACCTCTAACATTTGCATTAAAAAAAAATTCTACGAACTTCAGATGTGAACATTTTTATTACTTTTAATCCCTTATTATTTCATCTGTAAATAATCCATCTATCCATGTATCTGTACCTATATCTTAATTCTACTCTATCCATACATGGAATTAACCTACTGGTTATAGCTAGTGCAAGGCAATATTATCATACTAGATAGGATCAAGGTAGTAGAAATTTATGGTTACAAGGAAATAACAATACATATTTTAAGCCAGACATTACCCAGAACAAAGGGGAAAAAAAATCAAGCTGTACAACATTTAAGAATTCCGTTTTTATATATGTGTATGTGTGTATATATAAAGATATCACTATCTAAGAAAAGCTATAATTTTTACGTATTTGCAGAATATGTAACATGGATCCTGAAAAGTTTATTCAAAACATCATGCAATTTTTTAGGGTTTACACTGATCATTATTACTGGCACACAGTTTCCCTCTGAAACCACCAACATGTCTACTGTAACATGGTAGCTCTAACATGAAATTATTATTATTTTTTTCTAAGTTTCCTAAGACTCACCCAGCTTTTAACAATGCTTTACTAAAGTGGTTACTATTACTATTTTATATTTTGCACCTCACCAAAAATGTCTCTTGTGCATGTGTATATGTGCAAAGCAAAAAAAGCATAAAAATGTAGCAAGTGTTAGCATGATAGGAGGGAAGTAGACTGTCATCTGATAGTGCCCATTCTATCACACAAAGCAAAGCTGTCATGAGAATGATTTTGTATGTGCTTCTTTTCCAACCACGATCATGTCTCCTCTGCTTGACATGCCCTCAATTTTTCCTGATTGTTTTTTCTTTTCTGACAGCAGTATACAAGAATGTCCTTGTGTGAGCATACATTTCTCCACTCTGTATATATTTTTTCATGTGGAATCCATTTGGAAGTCTCAGTATTTTTGTTATTACCAGGGCAGGAATTTATTCCGACTGAGAAATGTGTTTGCATGCACAGAATGCAACAACCAGATGGTAATTCCTTATCTCCACTTATTCTAGCATACACATTTTACTGTTACCAATTTTTTAAAATTAACATAGGTGGAGAATCAAGAAATATGTTATTTGGCTTTGAATAAAACTTTCATCTGAATCTGCATACCAGATTTCTGCTTTAGAAAACTTAATATACAGTGCAGTTAGACTTTATGTCACAAAAACTTTCATGGATCATCCTCCATGCAAGATTTTTGATTAGCAAAGGATTATTTAAGTAATTTAAAACAGAAAAATATTAATACAAATTATTTAATATACAGGTAGTATGTTTACATACCTCAGGAGTCAACTTTGCTATAGATGTGAAAAGCATGGACACAATCTTAAAAACAAAACAAACAAAACTCACTTAGACTTGTGCTTATTCAGTTAAAATAATAAATCATCCCATTACACTTATTAGATAAGATCTTCAACAAATAGCTGTAGTTTCTGATACTTACATGTTCTGCGAGTCGATTATTGTACCGACACAAACTGAAAATGAGATTGCAAGTTTGCCTGATGTTGATACCATCACGGATATGTTGAAACAAAAAAGGAAAACCCTAAAACAAATAATAAGATGTTAGTACAATTGTCTACAATTACATACCTACACACATATATGTGTATTTTTTTTTTGAGGTTTATACATTGATATTTAAATGAATTACCTTTCCTCCCGTTAATGCTGCCATGTCATTCTGTGATAAAGTCAAATGCCTAAAACACAAGAAAACCTTTATCATTTTACTTCAGAGATTATTAAGTCAGGTTAAGGAGAAATTCAGGACTGTGACTGCTGGTTTATACCCTTCAGTATCACAGTATAGAAGAAAAGTAAACATATTGACATAAAA
>VXAL01011920.1:0-18377 GCA_013399475.1 Chauna torquata
AGGGATCTTGACAGGCTGAAGAGTTACTCTGACAAGAATCTCACGATGTTCAACAACGAGAATTCCAGAATCCTGCCCCTGGGGAGGAACAACTCCAGGCACCAGTACATGCTGGGGCCACCCAGCTAGAAAGCAACTCTACAGAAAAGGACCTAGGAGTGCTGCGTGTTCAACCAAGTTGAACCTAAGTCAGCAATGTGCCCTTGCTATTAAGAAGGCTAATAGTATTCTTGGCTGCATTATGCAAAGTATTGCCAGCAGGTCAAGAGAGGGGATCCTTCCCCTCTACTCAGCATTGGCAAGGTGTAGTGGTTTTACCTAGCTAAACAGCCGACCTCCACCACAACCGCTCGCTCACTCCACCTCCTCAAAGGAACGGGGAANCTGCCGCTCCTTCATGGTCTCTCTCTCTTCCCCTGCTCCAACGTGGGGTCCCTCCCACAGGATGCCATCCTTCCCGAATGGATCCTGCGTGTGCTTCCCCCATAGGCTGCAGCTCTTGAAGAGCTGCTCCAACATGGGTCTGTACCATGGGGTCCATCCTTCAGGAGCAAACTGCTCCAGCACGGGTCCCCTGCAGGTGGCAGCTCCCACCAGACCTCCTGCTCCACCATGGGCTCCTCTCCACGGGCTACAGGTCCAACCCGGAGTCTGCTCCTGGGGGGCTCTCCATGGGCTGCAGCCTCCTTCAGGCCACGTCCATCTGCTCCACCGTGGGCTCCTCCACGAGCTGCAAGTGGAGATCTGCTCCATGTGGTACCCCATGGGCTGCAGGGGGACAGCCTGCTCCACCATGGGCCTCACCACAGGCCACAGAGGAACTTCTGCTGCGGCGCCTGGAGCACCTCCTCCCCCTCCTACTTCACTGACCTTGGTGTCTGCAGGGCTGTTCCTCACTCCTCTCTCCCCCAGCTGCTGTTGAGCAGAAGTTTTTTCCCCTTCTTCAATCTGCTGTCACAGAGGCTCAAAAAACATTGCTCATTGGTTCAGGTCTGGCCAGCAGCGGGTCCCTTTTGGAGCCGGCTGGAGCTGACTCTTATCTCTCATGGGGCAGCTTCTGGAATCTTCTCAAAGAATCCACCCCTGTGGCCCCCCTGCCACCAAACCTTTACCATGTAAACCCAATACACAAGGCCACACCTGGAGTCATGTGTCCAATTCTGGGCCACCCAGTACAAGAAAGACTGGAGAGAGTCCAGCAGAGGGCCACCAAGATGACAGAGGGACTGGAGCACCTCTCCTATGAGGAGAGGCTGAGAGAGTTGAGACTGTGCAGCCTGGAGAAGAGGAGGCTCGGGGGGGATCTTATCAATGTCTATAAATACCTGAAGTGAGGGTGCAAAGAGGATGGAGCCAGGCTCTTTTTAGTGGTGCCTAGTAACAGGACAAGAGGCGATGGGCAGAAACTGGAACACAAGAGGTTCCATCTAAACATCAGGAAGCACTTCTGTGCTGTGTGGGTGAGGGAGCACTGCCACTAAGAGGTTGTGGAGTCTCCCTCCTTGGAGATCTTCAAAAGTCATCTGGACATGGTCCTGGGCAGCCTGCTGTAGGTATCCCTGCTTGTGCAGGGTTATTGGACCAGATAACCTCCAGCAGTCCCTTACAACCTTAACCATTCTGCAATTCTGTGATAACCAGATAAGCAAGAACCCAGTTTCAGAATCAATCTGAATGACAGCTTCTGAAAGGCTGTTTGGCTCTGTGCTTTCTGAATGAGAAGCCATCATCAAGTAAAGATGATGTGCTGAGCACCTAAGCACTACAAAGGGTATCAGTGCTCTTCTCATAATGCTTGCAAAAACTGTATGCACTTTCTCATCATTGATATGAGTGGTATAGATTGGTATAAGTGTGGAATGTATTCTCAAATACTTACATAGGTATATCCCAAAACACAGAACTTTTCTGCTTTTTTGTATTTACACATGAAGATGAAAAAAAGGACACAGTAAGATCTGTGAACCTTCACTGAGATTTTCATACCTGAGATACATTAAGGTGGATGCTTAGGATGAGAATAGATGAGCAATTGGCACTTGCCTTTAATCAAATATATGTAAACACTTCTATTTTCACAGATTATAAAAAAATAATGATTCTAGGCACTTCATTTTGCATTATATAATAAAAGGAAGAACAACAGCTATTTTACTGAACAGCTATTGAGCAGCCTGCTGGAGGTAAACAGAATTTGTATCCCATTCGTAGCTGATGTATTCGATGTGCCTTCTCTACAGGCACTGTGCCATGAGTGTCTATGTCATCTCCACTAAAAGGCAGTGTCTATAAGATCTAACGAGACTGACAGACCATTGTCTTTGCTTATAAGATGCTTCAGGAAAGGTTCACAAGTCATCTAGAGAACTTCACTGTAGTAGTATAAGAGGACAAAATGACACTTAAGAAAAACTGTAGAGAAAATTAATCTGGAATTACATTTTTTTTCCCAGTGATCCTAAAGGCCAAGAACACAACCATTAAGTTAACCAGAAAACAATGGACCTAAGTCAGGGCTGGGATAAAGAAAGCACTGTCAAACTAATGAGCAAAAACTTGATTTTTGGCATAAATTGGTGTGGTTTTATTTTCAGTGCAGCTGTACTGTTTGCTCTATCCATGGATTTAACCTAATTTGTGTTGGGTTAATATTCATCATTTTCTAAATAAACCTTTTGAGAGAACTGATTTCTGTTCAGGTTATACCAGTGAGAGGTGACTGTATTGCCAGCTGTGGAATTAAGCTTCTCTCCTATGAGGAAAGGCTGAGGGAGCTGGCATTCTTCATCCTGGAGAAGAGGAGGCTTAGTGGGGATCTCATCAATGTGTACAAATACCTGAAGGGAGAGTGCAAAGAAGATGGAGCCAGGCTCTTTTCAGTGGTACCCAGGGACAGGACAAAAGGCAGTGGGTACAAATTGAAACACAGCAGGTTCCATCTAAACATCAGGAAGCACCTCTTCTGTGCGGGTGATGGAGCACTGGCACAGGTTGCCTAAGAGGTTGTGGAGTCTCTCTCCTTGGAGATCTGCAAAAGTCGTCTGGACATGGTCCTGGGCAGCCTGCTCTAGGTGTCACTACTTGAGAAGGGGGCTTGGACCAGATGACCTCCAACCTCAACCATTCTGTGATTCAAACATACTGAGATTTAACATCTACTTTTTTTGCCTTTTGCCTGTTGAATCTGCAATTATAAGTGCTTTGTGTTTGTTTTTGTTGTTTGTTGTTGGTTTTTGTTTTGTTTTGTTTTCATTTTCCATAATAGTTATTTCTAAACTTTGATACATTTTTCTGTGCCAACCCTCAGAGGTTCTCATAGGCCCCCATATATCTTCAACATAAAATATTTAATTCAAATGCCTGTAAAAGCAGTAGAGTTCTATTTACCAGCTACAGGTTTCTGTAATATCTCTTCATGACCCACTGATGATTTGAGCACTGTTGCTCAGAAATCATTGTTTTACTGTTTTGCTTGCCAAATATGTGAGTACTTGTTCGAGTGTTTTGATTTTCTTTATCTTATTGAACGTACTCCTCTATTATTTTAAAGGAGGACAAGTGCAGACCAGGGAACAAAAACATTCCATTCTAACAGACCAGCAATAGAAGTACATTCAAAGTAGCAGAGATTTATTGCTATCTAACAAGACATCAGGAATATATATAAAAAAAAAAAAAAAAATGCAATGCAACCTCATGTATTAAATAATAAGACAATTGAGTTAAGTGAAATAATGAAACAAATGAGATCCTTTTACATGCAATAGAGTTCACATTGTTGATTTATGGTAGGTATGTGTATCAGCATTTGCTATTTGTGTAGTTTGATTACAGACACTAAAATATATGAGTGCATTTAAATTTTCTAGGGGAGGCCAGGATATGTCCTGAAAATTACTGGTAGAATTGCAGTTCAATAGAGCAGGACTCTGAGAAAATTATTTTGAGGATTTAGGACTTGTTTCTTCCATCTCTTGCCCTACCTGTACATTAAAAATTTGTTTTATAAAGAAAAGCATTCTGAACCTCCCTGTACTTGCCCCTGCAAGCTTTTCTTGCCTTTGTGTATATATCACGTCAGATGTATCTATTAAGTTCCTTTTCAATTCTGATTTAATTTTTAAGAGAAATAAGCACTGAAATAACTTGAAGTGTTTAAATACTGGTGTCATTTAAAAGGAAGAATTTTACAGGCAGAAGTACTTAAGCTGCATTTGTGAGGCTGAAGAGCAGGTTTAGATTATATCAATGTTTCTGCTGACAGTCATCACTAAGTCTAGTTAAAATCAATACCTACCCAAAGGCATTGCATCTCTGACATTACGTGTGTTTCTAGACAGGGAAATAGTTTCCTACACTCTTTGTAAAGACAATGCAGCAAAATAGGTGCATACATAGCAAAGGTTCTTCCATTCCTTCCTTCTATTTTTAATGCCTTTTGCTTCCATTAAAATTACAAGCAATAAATATGAAACGCTAGCTGTTTTTTATGCATGCTGGATTCAGTCTGCTAGTCCTTTGAAGCTGTGCATTTAATGTATCATTATGGCATCAGTGGTGGCACTTCTGTCACCCTCTTTTATCCAGTAACTGTCTTCCCAAGATGCAGGAGATTTGGTTGTCTAAGCATCACTTAGGCTCAACTGACTGAGCTGGAGGTTTTTCTGCATATGTCTGTTAATCATCAAACTTGTAGGCAAAAGATGGGGTTCACTACATTTTAAAGTTCTTTAACATATATGGCTTTTAGATTTTCTCCACAGATTCAAAATGAAAAAAGGTGGCATACTGCAAAACAAAATGAAACACGTTAAGTGTGAAAATTAATGTGTATATAATGTATATATATTCAGCATGAGTCAGCAATGTGCCCTTGCTACTAAGAAGGCTAATGGTATTCTTGGCTGTATTGGGCAAAGTATTGGCAGCAGGTTAAGCGAAGTGATCCTTCCCCAATATTCAGCATTGGCAAGGCCACACCTGGAGTCCTGTGTCCAGTTCTGCCTCCTCACACACTACAAGAGAGAGATGGACGTACTGGAAAGAGTCCAACATAGGGTAATCAAGATGATGAAGGGACTGTAGCACCTCTCCTATAAGCAGACGTTGAGAGAGCTGGGACTGTGATTCTGTGATCCAGGTTGTTTTAAATCTAAAGCTATCAACTTTATCCTTTGGGAACAGTATCTTACAATACAATTAGTGCCATTGTTTTCAATAAGAAAGTCTATGAAATGTTAAAGACTGATTTTTGCCTTTATTTTGAAAATGTTTGGAAAACTGCTACATATACCCTAATCTCCTATGTACCATTTAAAAAATAAGTTTAGTGCTGTACTGATAAGAGTGAAAAACTGTTGCTTCACCTTTTACTAACAAAGGACCAACACAGTTAAGGGATTTTAAATTAGTCTTTTATTACTTTTCTTACATGTATATGATCAGAAGAATCCTTTGCCAACTTCTACTCAGTTATATCAGGGCACTATAGACATTGAGTCATTCAGAAAGCAATCTGGAGATCAAGGAAGTAGTAAAGTGCCTCTAAAGACACTTTATTCATTTTCCTTTAATGTCAGATATCTACGCTTACAGGCAGCTGCGACTGATATAATTGTTTAGATTCCCTACTTAATCTGTTGCACTCCTAGCATGCAATTCATTTATGTCAAGTTGACATAGGTTGAAAGAGTCAGGCCTTTGAAGTGTCTTTCTTTGCATTGTCTTTATGGGAAAATTAGGATGACTGGCTCAGATGTAGCTATCAGAAAACTGAATCCCACACTAATTCAGCACACAAATGTTTTTGTGGTGATTAGAAGAGAACTCTCTTGTACTCTCTTATCTGTATTCTAAGCAAAAAATAATCCCAAAGATTAGGAATAGCAATTTAAAATGTTGTTCTATTACATTCAAAATCATTTGTGTAAAAATCAGTACAGAAGAAAGGGATTCTCAGCATTAACAGTATCCTGTTACCTCAAAGTAGAATCATACATGAAGCTCCTCAATGACTAATTACCATTACTTGGTCACGCAACTGTTCATTTTAATTTTGCTTGCATTTGATTCATTTTTAGTAGACCATAAGCATTTATGATATACCTTTATCTGAATCAGTAAGCATAAATATTCTGACATTACTTTTTTTATTTGGAATTATTTTAATCACGATTAATTTTAGCCTACAATCCATGTTTGTATTGTTAACTGGAAACATATAATATTTAGTAGTAGTGGACTTGGATAAAATGAATGTATGCTACCATAGTAGTTGTTCTTGTCAATAATTTGCAACTACACTGATAAACATCTCATTTAATCTCCTTCGAATGAAATGGGTTACAAGGAACTAAGCAAAACAGTTTATATTAAATTACATTGATAACACAGATGCAATTGTCCTCAGATGTTCAGATATCACCTCCTTAAACATCAATCCTTCAAATGAGGTTTCTTCAATCATTATTGATACCTTTGCAATAATCTTTGTATATCATTCAATATAATTTTCCTGTTCTTTCCCACACATCACTGCTTTCAATATTATTTCTTCTGTCTTCTCTCAGAGTATCTCTTAGTTTGCTATTACTTTGTATAAACAATTTATGTATAAAATCTATAAAATCTTAAAAATTGTATTCCAATGTATACAAAGACTTATGCATACATTTATACCAGTTGAGTAAACCCACTAAGTTCAAGGGGACCATTCCTAGGAGTGAACTTAAACAATCACCTAATGTTTGTTTGTAGGTTCAGCTAGACTCACTAGCAGATTGAGTCAGAAGCTCAGATACTTTCTTCTAAGAAAAGGAAATGATGGAAATGTTTTCCTTTTCTCACCTTTAAATACTCAGAATATTTTTTCTTAGGCTGCAAGTTTTGCAGCAGAACAATATATCATACTTATGTGACGGAGAAATTTTCAAAGGACTTGATTTTCAGACAGGAAAAACTCAGCCCTTTTTGTCAACAACAACTATAACTTTCGGCAGGTTAGGGAAAGTAAACTACTTTTGTAATACATAGTGGTAACCAGCTAGAACCCGACAGTTAGGAATAAGATATTCCCCTTGAAAATATTACAGATTCACATATATGGAATTTGACCCATTACTTTTTGTTAGTAAGGTTCTTCAGCTGTGTCAGGTCCTGTATGCACTAATACCTTATATTCAGGAACAATTCTTTCAGCACCTCTTAGGTTACTGATCCTCTTGTTCTAAGCCATTCAGTGATTATCTGGTAATGTTTCTGCAGAAAGTGTTGTTCTGTAAATACTTCATCTGCAGAATTTTTTTAATTATTATTTTTCTTTCAGTATTCACTAATATCCAATTCATTCTTTACGTAATTTCATAATATTAAAATTTGACCAACCACTTCCATATTGTTCATTTCACAGCCTCTAATTGTGAGGTCCAATATATCTGTTCTAGTTCAGTATAATATCCAGACATTATTTGTTTTCCTGAAATGAACTTTCAATTTCTTCATACAGTGTATCCACCACAGAAGGTTAGACTCTTTACTTGCTGACAAAAATTTTTTATATATCTAGTCTGTTCTGCCAAATGCATACCATATATTTGAAATGGTTTGACTTCTTTTTAAAGTTTTGCCCCATTTCCTCTTTTATGTCTGACTCTAAATTATCATTGCAGCTGCTTTATAGCAGCTTGCTACAAGGCCAGTTCCTAACAGGTTAGATTTCTCTAGCAGAATTCTTCCTATTACATTGAGAATTTATGCATTCAGAAGTCAAGACTCATCTAGCCTGAAGAGTATTTTTTTAAACCTCTCAGTGGCTGATTTTGTCCACAGTACTTAATACCTGCATCATGGAGTGTGTTCTGTTGCAACAAAACAAAACAAATAAAAGACTTTACAAAGCCCTTGACCGTGGTCAGTCATGTCTTTAAGACTTACAAGTACTGCATAATGTATTTGGAGAAATGTAGGTGGATGTATAGTTCTATGATAGGACACCCAGTCCTGTCCTGTGAGCAAATTCAATCACATATGGAAATATTTTTTTAAAGATTAAACTATGCTACTGTGGTTAGGTATGGCAGCAGGCTTGGATATTATGGTCTAACAAATACTTGATTCTCTCCCGTATGCTATGTGGGCAGCAGTCCATATAAGAAGAAAAGCTGTCCTGTGATTCTTCCCTGCTGTGCTACTAATACTACCAAATTACTGATAACTTCCAAACCTACAGTTTTCCCAGATTTGATTGCACTTAGTTTGAATATCAGAAGTCTGTGCCAGCAGGGATATACTTGGTGGTAATTTGTTTTGCCCTAGGAAGGTCAGTTAAAAAAAGAAGTAATTATTAGATTGCTTAAAGAAATCAATCCGTATTGTGGAGTATCTAACTGACTTAGTTCAGGAAACATAATTTACTTTTATTTCTATTGATCAACTGACTATAGCATATAATTGTGACAAATGATAAAGGAGTTTAAATGATCAAATGAAATACTGAGGGATTGCTGTCTGAAGTACATTTCTAAAAGACTGTGATCACTTTTGTGTGCAACTTTGTTAACTAGCAGTCTGCGTAGTACTACTTATGCATCTGTGTCTAAATTCAGTTTCTTATAGAGGTATCATAGGTAGATATGATTTTCATAAAAGGAGTAAGTCTCAAGAAAAGAAGCGGAGCGGAGCGGAGCAGAGCGGAGAGGAGAGGAGAGGAGGCTAAATTCAAAAATAAGTGGCCTAAAAGAGGAACATTAGAATACAAAGAGAGAGAGATGGGAGAGGTAAATTCTCTTTTGAGAGCATTTGAAACAGCTTTAGTCAATCTAAGAACATGTCATGAAATTATGAAATTTTCTACAAAGGTTTAACTTCACTGATATGACAAATAAATAGTTTTCCATTCATTGGCCACACATTAGATCATTAAATGAATGATCAAACCACCTTCACATGGGATTTTAATTTATGTGCTCTAGTTTACAGATTGAACAGGTTAAAGTACATAGACAGTATTTATAGTAGCTCAGCTGACTGGTAACAATTTATTTATTTTGTGTGACTCTTGTTCGATTACATGCTTATATCCCTAGCTGTGATTTGCAGTGACTCAGATCACCTTGATATTAAACAGAACAACATGCTCCAATACAAACTGCCATATCAAAAATATTAGCTGGAATCATACGTAACAACCAGCTGCTACCTAGGAAACACTTTGTGTTTCTGAGGCCTTCTTTTCCAGTTGAGCTATTCAGCTAAGACCAAGGTCTTCCAGATTTACTCCTTACTTGTGTCCAAGCAATTAGCTATCTTGTCACAATTGGCTTGTAGGTCATATTGGGAACTACAAAAGCAAATAAATTATTTCCTGGAGATTATGACCTTCTTCTTTTCTTTATGACATACGAGAATTGAAGTATGAAGGCATTTATACACATTAGTCTGGTGAAAAGTCAGCACTGTGAAATCACTTGTCTAGAGCGGAGTCAGAATTTGATATGTCGTATCTCGCAGAAACTGTGTTTGCCAGCATCCTGCTGTTACCTGAATCTGGACAGTTATGATAGTCATGCCATTCTGCAAGCCCTAGATGGGAACTTCAGTTCTCAGCTATTACATATGTCCTAGTTCACACACATAGAACTTGTAATTCTGAAACAAAACCTCCATTTATACAAAATATTACTTTATCAGAAAAAAAGAATAATAACCAAAATATTATCAAACATCTCTACATTGTTATCTTCAAAACTGAGACCCTGGTAAGGAAGATTTTTCTTGCATTTTTTGCAGTCTTCTTCTGTAGCAACTCTGTTGGATTCATGCCACTAAATAAACATATCCATGAAGTTAAAAAAAATCCTTGCCTCGATTTGTAAATCTAGGTCCCCTTTGTAGTCATTAAAGAGAAATAATCGATTCTTGGGTAGGATTAATCTCTTTTTAAATTAGAGACCTAAAGTAGGTCAGATGAAACAAGTCATGGAAATACAGTGGTATTCTGGCAGTATAGTATAAAAGAAGTAAGACAACCTCAAATGTAGCAGCTGTGAAAGATGTAAAGATTTAAATTTAGGTGAAATCAGTACCACCCCATCAGAACCTGGAAAAGCTTACATGCTTTGCCACCTTTCCCTGATGAGAATCGTTTAATATTTTAGCTGTTTTGTATCCTTTCTTTAATAAATTTCAGCTGTGACAAAGCTGGATTTGTAGCTTAAGAGATATAGGAAAAAGGATTTTTGATGGTAAAGGTTTGTACCATTGTCCTGTTCATGTGGAATTGAAAACATAATGTTATCTTAATAAGACAACTTTAATTAAAAGTATTAAATGCATATAAACAAAGTTCTACTCGCTAACAAAAATTAGTGCAATGCCATACAGAATGCTTACAAACAGTGGTCACAAAAGTGTTTTTTTCCTCTGCGTTACTAACACTTGTACAGATCAGCCTCTCATCAACCACTACAACTATGTAGTGATTTTCAAATAAATTTTTGGGAGGGTGTTAGTCACAATGGATTCTATCTGACACCATATAACAAGAAATTGTCATCCCACGCAAAATTCTAACTGGCATTACTATCTTTAGTCACTAATTCAAGGAAGGAAAAGTCACATGTAGTTGAAGAAAGTTTCTACAAATTAAATGGTGTTTGCAATATATCGTTGAATATTTGAAATATACTTAATTGAAAAAAATGTGACTAAAAGAGAAAATGAGAAAAAGGAAAGAAGCATTCATAAGTACAAAGGAAAAAAGTAGGAAAGCAGAATTGTAAATACCATGTATATATATAGAATTTTGATAGATCCAGGAAAGTGTATTAAAATAGAATCAAATAGAAATGTGAAATGTGTATATGTGTTCCTCAGGAAGCAGATAAGGTTATATAAAACAATGTGTTTACAAAAAAGCACACTGCATATATTACTCAAGTGCAAGTCTATTTGCTCAGCAGCTCTGGAAATAGAACCATTTATTGATATAGTTTATTTTATTTTGGTGACTAAATGTTGGCAACTGTATTTGAAAATTTTTTCTTTCATTTGTTACTTAAACTAGGTTGTTTATTTGTTTGGATTTAGCTGTTGCTGCTATGGTGGTTTCACACTAGTAGGTAGCCAAGCACTACCACACCACTCTCACTCCCCCCTCCTCAAAGGAACAGGGGGAGAAAATATGATGAAAAAAGCTCATGGGTTGAGATAAAGACAAGTAGATCACTTACCAATTACCATCACGGGCAAAACAGACTCAGCATAGTGAGATTAATGTAATTTATTGCCTATTACTAACAGACTGGAGCAGTGAGAACAGCAAACTTACCCTCACCCACCCTCTCCTACCTCCCCCCGAGCGGCGCAGGGGAACGGGGAACGGGGAATGGGGGCTGCAGTCAGCCCATATCACTGCGTCTCTGCCGCTCCGTCATGGTCACTCTGCCCCTGCTCCAGCATGGGGTCCCTCCCACAGGATGCCGTCCTTCCCGAACGGATCCTGAGTGGGCTTCCCACAGGCTGCAGCTCTTCAGGAACTGCTCCAATATGGGTCCGTACCATGGGGTCCATCCTTCAGGAGCAAACTGCTCCAGCACGGGTTCCCCGCGGGTGGCAGCTCCCACCAGACCTCCTGCTCCACCATGGGCTCCTCTCCATGGGCTGCAGCTCCAACCCGGAGCCTGCTCCTGGAGGGCTGTCCATGGGCTGCAGCCTCCTTCAGGCCACGTCCACCTGCTCCACCGTGGGCTCCTCCACGGGCTGCAGTGTGGAGATCTGCTCCATGTGGTACCCCATGGGCTGCAGGGGGACAGCCTGCTCCACCATGGGCCTCTCCATGGGCCACAGGGGAACTTCTGCTGCTTCGCCTGGAGCACCTCCTGCCCTCCTTCTGCACTGACCCTGGTGTCTGCAGGGCTGCTTCTCTCTCATCTCTCACTCCTCTCTCACAGCAGCTGTTGCACAGCAGGTTTTCCCTTTCTTCACCCTGCTCTCCCAGAAGCACAACCTGTGTCATTCACAGGCTCAGGTCTGGCCAGCGGCGGGTCCCTTTTGGAGCCGGCTGGAGTTGGCTCTTCTCTGACATAGGGCAGCCCCTGGGCTCTGCTCACAGAGGCCACCCCTACAGCCCCTCCACCACTACCAAAACCTCGCCATGTAAACTTAATCCAGCTTCTAAATGAAAAATCATGAATGGAATGAAGGGATGAAAAAGTCTTAACTACAATATTCACTCTTGGTTCTGTTTTATCTTGATATTGTAGTATGCAGATACGAAAGAGCTGAAAAAGAGCATGCTGAAATAATTCTTGTGAGAACAGATGAAACTTGACAGACACAGAATGATTGTAGTTAATTAATCATAACCATTGACAACTGTAACCCAGATATTATGCATTAACATGGTAAATTGAATCCTATAGCAACTCTGTAGTTTTCAACATAATCTTGTTATTTTGATTCTGCATGTAAACATTTCATTTTCTAATTCACTTTGATCCAGTACTTCACAAATTATGAGTGCAGAAATCCTACTGAAGTTCTCTGAGATTTTGGTATCTACCAATTCCCTTTTTTCTTCAAGACTCTGGGAAGAGTTCAGCTTTATTGATGGAACTGATAGTATTCATTGATGCTATTGAAACTAGGTGCAACAAAATAAAAAATATTTTAATTTCCCAATATACATAAGACTTCTATGGTAGCTTTCCATGAACTATTAGATCACATTAAAAAATGAGTAGGTGGTCAAGAGAAAACAGTGGAAGAGAGATATCATTTTATATTTTATACAAAATATATATAGGATCACAGGTAATGAATATTTTAATTGAAAAGCAGTATTCCCTTTTAAAAGGTATGGAATAGTAAATAAATACAAATTCTCTTCTTGCATTTATAAAAATTCTAATTTTCTAATTAATAATAATTATAAGTAATTTGTAAAGGAAATGGAAAGAAAAAATTGTTACACTATATTTCATAAAAGTATCAATATATATATATATTTTGAAATAGTTCTGGTGATAAAAGATGAGGAAAAGGATGAGGTACTCAATGCCTTCTTTGCCGCAGTCTTTATTAGTAAGAGTAATTGTTTTTGCAGTACCCAACATGCTATGCTGGAAGACAGAGACAGGGAACACAATGAAGCCCTTATAATTGAAGGGGAAATAGTTAGCAACCTGCTACGCCACTTGAATACATACAAATCTATGAGGCCAGACAGAAACCATCCAAGGGTACTGAAGGTGTTCACAAAAGTGCTCACCAAGCCACTTTCAATAATTTATCAGCAGTCCTAACTAACCAAGGAGGTCCCAGCTGACTGAAGGTTAGCGAATGCAATGCTCATCTACAAGAAGAGCCGGAAGGAGGATCCAGGGAATTACAAGCTTGTCAGTCTGACCTGGGTGCCAGGGAAGGTCATGGAGCAGATCTTCTTGGCTGCCATCATGTGGCATGTACAGGACAACCAGGTGATCAGACCCAGTCAGCATGTATTTACGAAAGGCAGGTCCTGCCTGAATAACTTTATATCCTTCTGTGATAAGATGACCTGCTTAGTAGATGAAGGAAAGGCTTGGATGTTTTTTACTTGGTCTTTAGCAAAGCATTTGATACTGTTTCCCACAGCATTCTCCTGGTGAAACTGGCTGCTCAAGGCTTGGATGGATGTACTGTTCACTGGGTAAAAACTGACTGGATGGCCAGACTCAAAGGATCATTGTGAATGTAGTTAAATCTGGCTAGCAGCTGGTCACCAGTGCTGTTCCACAGGGTACAGTACTGGGGACAGTTTTATGTAATATTTTCATCAACGATCTGGATGAGGGGATCAAGTGCACCCTCGGTAAATTTGTGGACAATGCCAATTTAGGTGGGACTGTTGATCTGTTTAAGGATAGGAAGGTTCTGCAGTGGAATCTGGATAGGCTGGACCAATGGGATGAGTCCAATTGTATGACATTCAACAAGGGTAAATACTGGGTGCTGCACTTGGATCATAACAACCCCCTACAGCAGTGTAGGATAGGGGCTGGAANCTGCATCAGAAATAGGTGTGGCCAGCAGGACTAGGGAAGTGATTGTCCCCTTCTGTATGGCAGTGGTGAGACCGCATCTCAAATGTTGTGTTCAGGTTTGGGCCCCTCACTGCAAGAAAGATGTTGAGTTGCTTGTGTGTGTGCAGAGAAGAACAACAAAGCTGGTAAAGGGACTAGAAAATAAGACTTATGAGGAGCAGCTGAGGGAATTGGGGTTGTTTAGACTAGAGAAAAGGAGGCTGAGGGGAGACCTCATGGCTCTCCACAACTACCTGAAAGGAGGGTGTAGTAAGGAGAGTGGCAGTGTCTTTTCTCAGGTGACAAGTGATAGGATGTGAGGAAAAGGCCTCAAGTTGTGCCAGCAGAGGTTTACCTTGGATACTAGGCAGAATTTCTTTATGGAGAGGATGACCAAGCATTGGAACAGGCTTTCCAGGGAAGTGGTGGAGTCCCCATCCCTGGAGGTATTTAAGAAACATGTGGACATGGCACTAAGGGACATGGTTTAGCGGTGGACTCGGTAGTGTTAGGCTGATGGTTAGACTTGACGATCTTGAAGGTCTTTTCCAACCTAAATGATTCTGTGATTCTATATATTTCTTATCTTCACCAGAATAGTTAATTATTGCTATAAGTCATTGTATTATAGTAGTATGTGTTAACTCCTTTTATGGATTTGTGTACTCTCTGTGACAGGAAATGCAGAAGGTACAGAAAGATATTCTCTGCTTAAAAGATGAAACAGCTAGGCATAGATAGCTAGATGAAGACACACAAGTAACAGGATAATACTACTGATTGCAGTGGACCAGGTATTTTGAATTGTTATAACTTATAAAAATTAGAAATTTAAAAGTGTCATTAAGGACAGGGAAAAAAATGTTTCTTCAGTTAACTATTCCTTTGCATTTCCTAGTGAAAAAGTAGTTCAGGGCTAATTAATCAATGATCTGTACACTATAATTTATGCTGACAACATGCTAGAAAAAAGTTATTTTCTTCTTGCAGGAACATGCTCAAGGACCACCATTGTTCAAAGTTTCTTTAATCACTTCTTTTCTGAGGAAAAATCACTTCACAGTATGTTACACAGATTCTGAAAGAAGTTTATCTAATATATATGAAAATACAATATCCTGTCTCTTCTTTTTATTTCATCTTCTACATTTTCAGACAGGAGTCTTTAAGCTTTCTCCTGTGCTCCTCTTCATCTTTTGTTGGAAATCCCTGAAAATATCTGTATAATTACCACCTTGTTTACTTAAAATCTTTCCTTAAAATTCTTCATTAGGTTTGCAGATGTACTGAGACACAGGGTGGAACACAGGTTTAGAATATATCATTGCTTCTCTATATTCCGTATCTTTCTGCTGTCTATCATTACTTACTTGCACAGTAACTTCTTTAAGGAAAAAAAAAAAAAGAAAAAAGACCTTTTTCAGGTCATGTCAGACTGATGATCCATGAAGGATTCAAAAGCTTTCTGGTAATAAATAATAACAACAGCAATGATAATAAGCATGATACATTCTGAAGTACTTGAGTCTTGCCCTTGTCACCTAGAAGTTATATGGTAATGTGATTTTTCAAACTTCAAGGTTTGTTTTTCCCATTAAGTGTGATGAGATGATATTTCTGTCACGGCAGAAATCTTTTTGCCTTAGTTTTCTTTCTTTCACACTTTTTCTAGCTAACATCTTCAGTATTAAAAGTTACTCTTACTTAGGTCCAATGAGTCACTCTAATAATAAAGCTCCACCTACTTAAACTACCGTTCCTAGACAATAATTGCATGTCAATACAAAATGATACAGTAGTTTCTTTGGACATCTTGATATTCCATGACTTATTGTATTTAATTCATCCAACTTAAAAGTTCCCTATATAATCACAAGTCATTTCTTCTTAATACCTACCTTTCACTGGCAGGGGGATTGGAACTAGATGATCTTTAAGGTCTCTTCCAACCCAAGCCATTCTATGATTCTATGATTCTATGATTCATTCTTCCATTGCCTGTACTTATGGGCTACTAAACACAACATTTATATTTTCTGTTGTTTAGAGTGTACAGTTAAGCAATGTTTTTGATTTAGCTTATAATGGAATTTTTAAAAACATGTATTTAATGGAATTTCTTTCCTTGTAAATCTTACCTTTTTAAAAGAGCTACAATTCCAGCTCAAGGTTCATTTCTTAGCCCTGTCTTTCACATACAAGCAAAAGAAAGTTATCCTTTCTGCAGCGACAATGCAATGATTATGTTTGTCCTTGGCCTGACAGAAGAATTTTACCTTGTATAGAGCTGTTTTTACCTTATTAGAAAGAATATTGCCTGCTTTATACTCACCTTTAGGTATCTTTCTACTTTAAAAGTGACTGGTTTAAGTCACTGGCAATGAACTACAGAGCCTTTCACAGCTTTCATGTGAGGTTACCAAGCAGTGATTGCCCAAACACAAGATCAGTTCTTCATTTTTAATTTGATCTTAATTTGGTAGCAATCATCAGTGGATGGTTGTCTGGGCCACAAAAAACCGCCCCTTTAGTGTTCACATCATTTGCAGCCAGCTGATGAACACAGAGGTTGAATGATCATTCCTGTGTAAAGGTAAACCACAGTGGAGGTGAATTGGAAGAATAGGAGTTGAAAGTGCTCCAGCTTTTGTATGAGTTCTTCTGCCAATTGCTAAAGTAAACAAAGTGATATCTTAATCTCAATGTGACTGACTCTCCTTTTCCTATTCTCATTCTCATATGTATCAACTACTGGAAAAATACTTCCTAGATCCCCTTTGCTATTGGGCTTTTTCCCCCTTTATTTATTTATTTTTATTTTGCTGGTAGTTCTGCACAGCTTTTCTGTTGCTTTGACTGCCTTGAGATTTTTCTCTCTTTTTTTTTTTTTTTTCCATTACTCCTTTCACCTTCTGCTGAAGCGTTTTGTTATCTGTTGCGTATTCCTTAAACAGATACTCTTGTTGGGGTGAATGTCATTCTCCCATAACATACATCACTGTGTACACTTGTGTGCTGAGAGCAGCTCGTACTTTGGCTCCTTTCCGAAGAATGGGACTAGCCACTGCAGACAGAGCCATACTGCTCAGCAGATGTTTTGGATCAGAGATTTGGATGGTTTTCCCAAGCTTATAAATTCTGTCAAAGATCAAGGACCACACTGAGCTGGTTACACCACACTGAGCTATTTACACCTGAAGTAGGACATCCAGAAAGTGTTACACCAAATGCATCAGATTTAACGTCTTGCATCTTCACTAGCTCTGGAATTTCTGTACTCTTTCTATCCCACAGTAGGGATCACTCCTGTATTACAGGTTACCCTCTAGTGACACTGCACAAGATTTATTGAATTGCATATTTTTTTAGCAATAAAGATGTGCTACTCCCCCCCAACACACACACACACAACATTCCATCCTAAATGTTCTTTGCATGTTTGTCAAATATGTTGCTAATACTATCTTCACATTAGAAATGGTGACTGACTATATATTTTCAAAGAGGCAAAGGTTGTGCCTTTGCCATGTGTGAGCATGTTGAAGAATATGGAAGCCATGTAGCTAAAACCCCAGGAACTGCTTTGAAAATATACAGTAAGTGTTATCTTTGCCACTAACACTGAGATAAGGGTAAATAAATCTAATCTTTCATAGCATAAAATAAACTCCTGTGGAGCACAAAAAAGGCATTTTCTTATCAATCAAGTACATCATCATAATGTGAAGGATAAATTCATTCCATGTGGGGCTATCTGAAAGAGAGTTAGAGGTTTATGATGTAGTAAGAATACTGAACTGATGGCCACCTCTAAAGCTGTATTCTGCCCTACCCTTTCTTTATCTTTTTTTTTCAGAGTTTTTAGAGTGAAATGGTAGGATTTTTAGTCCTTTTTTAATAACTACCTTTTTTTTTTTTTTCAATATGGCCACTTGTGAAGTGGCTGAGATTACAGGACATGTATAAAATTTCCTTTTCATTTGATTCTTCCATACTGGCCTTATTATTTTAATGCAGGGAAACTGCAAGCATAATCCTTCACCTTTCCTTCCTTTTAAGCTTTCATACATTTATTTGTTTTACCGCTAAATCCCTGCTTTTGTACCTGTCAATCCTTTTTTTTCATTACACGCCAACAAGAAATCCAATTTAGAACAACCATAAAAAGATGAAATTCAAAAGTTGTCATTTCCTTCTTTCTTTATTTTGAAATTAACTGGTTTGAACAAACAGAAACTTGAGTCAGACGCAGTCCTTTTATTGTTAACCCCTCCTCCCCCCCCAAAAAATGTCTTTGTTTTTCATTTGGAAAATAAA
>VXAL01011922.1:3629-76236 GCA_013399475.1 Chauna torquata
GCCGGCCGCGCCCCACCGCCTCTCCCCTCTGCTCCTGCCCCCCAGAGCTGCTGGAGGACCTGTCCGAGAGCCGCGAGTGCGTCAACTGCGGCTCCATCCAGACCCCGCTGTGGAGGAGGGACGGCACCGGCAACTACCTGTGCAACGCCTGCGGGCTCTACACCAAAATGAACGGCCTCAGCCGGCCCCTCATCAAGCCCCAGAAGAGAGTGGTGAGTGAGTGGGGAAGGAGGGGGCAGCCCCACCGGCTGCTGCGGGGGGCGAGGGCAGCTGCAGCCCTGGGGTCCCCCATTCAGCGCTACCGGGCGGAGAGCCTGGGCTGGGCGAGCGCCCGTGCAGCCCCCGAGCCCAGGGATCCCCCGGCTGCAAAACTGAAGTGGGGCTCCCGTGCGGGTTTGGAGGCCAACGCCGTCGTGGCGCGGGCGAGAGCCGCCCTTCACGGCCACCTCTGGGCCCAACGCTGGCGAAATCGCCCTCTGCCCCTGGTAAGCCGCACGCAAGGCATGGGGCGGCTGGTTTTGGTTTTATTTTGGGTTGATGGACCCCATCAGTGAGGGGGCATCGCCGGTTTGGAAGAAATTTGTGCTGCTCATGTTGGAAGTTTCCAAAAGGGGGTGTGGGGGGGAAATCAAGGTTGGAAAGTGTTTGTTCAGAGGGCTAGGAATTTCTCCAGACCTGCTTTGTTTGCTGAGAGCTCGATCCTTGGGAATGTAAGCAAGTTTTGTATATAATTCAAAGAAAACCAATTGTTTAAACAATGATAATAGCCTTTGTTTTGTTTTACTCCTAAGAAATGAGCGGCAATTTTTCTAAAAATATACTCCTAAAACTAGGGGCGGGGGGGGGAATAAATAGTACAAACCAGAACCCCTGTTTATAACTCAGGCTGGCACTGAATAGGCAAGGAGAAAATTTAACAAGCGGGAACTGCACATTATGTTTAGCAAATCTGGGTGGAGGTCAGCGGAGAAAAAGAATACTCTCCTCAGTAATGGCTGTTACTGAGCAAGCCACAATAAATCATGCCGGTATAATCCAAGCTGATGTTTGGACCCTTGTGTATGGAGACAGTGTATCAAACCGATCAGCCTTTCAAGACCCTTTCAGTCACGCCAGCTGCTCCGCTCCATCCCTATTTTCGTGGCGTTAAAACGCGTCCTGTTCTTTATTTCACAACCGTCTGAATTTAATGCCCTTACGGGGGAAAAGAAAAAGCAAATGCGCAACGAGCAGAGCAGACAGTAAGCGCTCACGAACCAAACCCACATCTGCTTAAAACTAAAAAGTTAATTTAGTGTTAAGCCAGGAGTTAATTGCCGTTGGGTGCCCATTTTTTTGTAGCTGGCCGTCCACTAAATTTCGTCACAGGAGGTGCTAGCCCCTTAGCAGGGACACACGCAGCAGCCGGGGCAGGTCTGCAGCCCGCAAGCAGCATCAGAGCCCGGCTGCCTGCGGCACCGTGGCCCAACACAGGTTTCAGCTGGCCGATACCTGGCCCTGGCGTTTCTGTGTTTCTTGTCTTTTCTGAAGGGGGTGAGGGGTGAGGAGACCGAACCAGAGTCAAACTGTGGCCTGATTTCAGCCTGGGACCTCAGCTAAATAACTCTGAAATAGTTCTGTGCAGCAGTCCACACCAAGTATACTGGCCATAGCTATAAATCAAACACAACTGTGCGTTCATGCAGTTGGAAGTATGTAGGTGAGAAGGGAAAATGTTTTGAAAATGCTAAACATGTTTAGATTTCCCTGAAGTTTCTGATAAAATTCCTGCAGCAGAAAAGTCATTTTAGCTTCAAAACTTGCCAAAAACCCCACGTTTGTTTAGATACAGGAATGTGCGAAAGCTATTGAAATAAAATAGACGAAGATTTACACCAGACTGCATACAAAAGAAAGAAGGATTTAACAGGGTGAAATGTCTGATGGCATGTCATTTGCAAAGAAAGAAAATGCAGCATATGTATTTTTTTTTTACGCGGTCCACGTCAGACCTGTACTGAATCGAGGAGCACAATTTGGAGCGCAATTTGGACACTGTACACATACGTATTTAATAATGAGATCAAAAATTCTGTTTTTGTGAGAAGATTTTTAAGATTAAAAAGTATGTGCGTATACTTCAGCCTATATTACATTTGGCTGTTTTTGTTGTTGTGCAATTAATAATGAATTATTGAGTCAAAGATACAAAAATTGTATTTCATCTCAAGTTCTTTCTGAGCTGCAGTGTAGAATGACAGTTTCCTGTCAAAATTCAAGAAACTTGGTTATTACTCTGGAATATTCTTCATTCTTAAAACATTTCCATCCGTTTCCCAAGTGGCAGGCGGCTCTGTGGTATCAAAGGTGACCGAGCTCTGTCTAACAACGCAGCAGTAAATGATTCAAGAGGAAGGGCACAGTACCCTTAAGTCAGTAATTTCAGTTATGGGCGCTTTATAGTCAGAAAAAGATTAATGCGATTCTCTAAAACTGACTTTTCCGTGTAAACTTGTTCGGCTGCCAGACACAGAGCTAGTCGCAGGGTTTTTTTTTATATTTTTTTGACGATGCCATACTTTGAAAAATAATAGATTTATGATGTAGTTGGAATTCTTTGCTTGCGACGAATGTAAAAGAGATCACTTGTTACAGGAACTTTTATAACCCATTCACCTTCATTTCACATGTTTATGAGGACTTCCTTCACTTATGATATACAGCCTACAGCCATAAAGCTCTGGGTTATACGGTTATTTCTGATACCAGGTTGCTTCATCTTGGCTCCAAACTCCACAGAAGAGTGTCATAAACAGCCTGTTTGCAGTGTGAACCTTGTTGTCCCACACCAGTTTTTCTGATGGCCGAGGGAAAGCTCCCTTCTGTAAAACACATTCCCGAGGCACGTTGTTCTTTGCGCGATGATAAAATGTGCGATGATAAGGAAGTCTTTTCACAAAGATGACGCTGTTTTACGTGTTCTCCCCCTCTGAACGCCGTGCTCGACCCCTCTCCCTCGGCCAAGCCCAAGTTTGCTGCTCGCGGCCCCCAAGGTGCGAGTCGGCTGCCCTGAGCTGCCTTGATGGAGCTGCAGCGAGCGTGTTTTGTGCAGTGAGGGTGTTTTGTGTCTGTCCTGTTGGAGAAATACCTGCTGGTCTGAACACAGGTCCCAGGGTCGGCGGCTCCTGACTGTGAGTCTTGCCTCTGCCACGTCCAGAGCTGCAGACTCTTCCCACCAGCTTTCCAGCCTCTAAAATGAAGACAGCCTTGTTTTAATTCTGGGATATCACCGAGAAATGCCATAAAAAACCTCCCACCGCCCCCACTGCGTTTTAAAGCGCTTTTTTTTTTTTTTTTTATAAACTGCAAAGATACAAACCATCCGCTCCTGCCTGCCTGTTTACGCTTGTGTTTACCTCCGCTTGCCCGCAGCCCTCGTCGAGGCGGCTTGGCTTGTCCTGCGCCAATTGCCACACCACCACCACCACCCTGTGGCGCAGGAACGCCGAGGGCGAGCCCGTCTGCAACGCCTGTGGCCTCTACATGAAGCTGCACGGGGTAAGAAAGTCCCCTCCGGCTCGGGTGCTCTCTGTCCCCAGGGCTTGGGTGCTTGCTTGCAGAAGGACCAGCCCTCTGGTGGCTTTGGGCGCTGCGTGCGGGTGGCATCGGGCTTCCTGAAGTCGGGGCAAAGGTTCTGTTGACTCTAATGGTCTCGGCTCGCGATTTTGGACCGTGGAGTTAAAAAATGATAAAGGTTTATAAAATCGATAAAATGACTGAAAAATGCCTGGCGTTGGAAAACGGTTATCCTGTTTTAGCGAGTTACGCTTCTGACAGTGCCTAAAGGATTTGTCAGTGCAAATTTGTGCAGATTTGTGCGATGAAACTGCCTCTGGATATGTGGCAGAGGTCTTTTTGCCATCGCGGTTTCAATCAGCTCTTCAGTGGAAAAAAAGCCTAGACTTGTATTATGACAGTTTTTCATAGTCTGGCCAGACAGAGTCGTGACAGCAAAATTTTAAATGTAATTCCAGCCATACCTATGCCAGCAAAACTTCAAATGTGATTCCAGCCTTTGGTAGGCAATAATGCAGGAAGAAAATGCTATGAACGTGATGGAATATGTTTGGGTGAGACTTGGAACCTGTTGTGCCCCGGTGGGTTAGGTTATAACCAAGCACAAGTGCCTGAAGAACGAGGGCATTAGGAGTGGTTGGTCTAGCCCTCAAGAAAAAAGCAAATTATATCGCTGGCTTAAACATCGTAATGATAGTAAGCACACGGCTGAATTGCATTTCCCCACACTGGTGTTATCATGAGGTTAAAATACGTTTTAAGCCAATGTTTTCTGTATAATGATTATGGTTGTAATGGCAGAGAACACAAAGCTGATTTTTGAACACGTTTTCTCTATAAACAGAAATTTGGATAATATAAAGCTGTATCATGCGCAGAACCGTTTATAAGAACAAATGCTGAGCTGATTGCGGCGTGAAGCTTCTATCCTGAAACATTTACTGGTGATGATCCAGTTTGCATAGCTGGTCCACAGGAAGAGGAGAATTTTTTCCCTCATTTGCATTCTTGCTTTCCAGAACCAACCACTGAAGATAATCCCTAACTGGCTGGAAAAAGGAACTGGGGATCAGATACAACAAGACCAATTTAATTTCATAGGACCTATGGCCAAACGATGCCTTTTTTTCCTTAAAATTGTGCTGTTAAGTTGTGGACTGACTGAGGTGTTGGAAAAACTGTTTAGCCTACATCAAGAAAAAACATTTCCGCATTTCTTTATTCTGATAAAACTACCCTTGAAACAACTCATTGCTTTACCCAAATAAAATACAGAGTTTTTTGGAATCACCACAATGAGACAGGAAAAATGACTTGCTATACGTGACTTCAGCAGGCATTTTCAACATCACCGTTTGCTCTTATAGTCTAGTTTTGACTCTTGGTGATTAGAGCACATGTACAACTCTCTGATTAGTGTGGAAATTTAATTTTTTCAGGTTCCCCGACCCCTTGCTATGAAGAAAGAAGGAATTCAGACCAGGAAGCGAAAACCTAAGAACATAAATAAGTCAAAGGCATGCTCTGGTAAATATGAAAAGATAAGATAGCTGAGCTATAAGAGTTTTTTTCCCCGGCTGGAAAATTCTTGTTTTTAATGCCAGATCCCGATCTTTCAGGTAACAGTACTACTGCAGTTCCTATGACTCCAACATCCACGTCTTCTACCAACTCAGATGACTGTAGCAAAAACGCTTCCCCAAACACACAACCGGCAGCCTCAGGGGTAAGTACTGACACAGCATCCGTGTTTGTAAGCAGGCTGATCACTGTGCAGTGTTATCACGGCTTTTATCTTATCTAGCAGAACAATAATCTAAACAAACTTTCCAGTTTTGTTAGCTGATACTGGAGCAAGATTTTCGGAGGATATTACATATAGCTGTAAACAGACTGACGAGCTGAAGTACTTTACAAACCCCTTAATTAAGACCTATATAATTTTTATGATTAAGTTAAGCGCAGCTTAACCCAAGACATTTTGTTTTGAAGCATTTAGATTCTTCTCTTTCAAAGGTTTTCCTCTGGAGCAAAACTGACGAATTGTGCCCAGCTGAACCTTCCAAGAAACAATTGCGCACGTGCCCTGTTTTTTCTGAAATGATCTGATAAGAGTTTAGCCTGCTGTCTGGAGGGAAGCATAATGGCTTTTGTTTTGAACTGAGACATGCGCTTACACCCGAATCCAGACCCAGCTGAAACCAGGCAGGGGACCCCAGCTGATTGCAGCGCGTGGGGATCAGCCCTCTGCTAGCAGGGGGCTGCTCCGGGGACGGATGCTCAGCATCTGACAGCCCCGAGCTCCCGAATTTTTGATCTTTATTTTACATCCTACACTCAAACCATCTCAGACTGCCTTTCTTCACTCAGTTAGCACATGTGATAACAAATACTACTGTTAAAGTTGCATAACTTAGTATAGATTAATTCCTAACCTTCTGGCTATGCATACCCGTATCCACACTCACTCCTCTGGCCTTCTGTATCCTTTAATCTGCCACATAATTTCTTTGAAAAGCTTTCCTAACGTGGCCTTCTCTACTCCTTTATTAATAAAAAGAAGACATTGTTTATAATCACTATTTTTCAATATGTCTCAGCATTCCCACATCCAAATTCCTTTCAATAGTTTAATTCCTGACGTACAAAGTTTCATTGTACAAGGGAAAAAAAAAAAGTTTTTAGCAAATGCGATTGTTTGTGGGCTGGCAGGGCCACCCAGTTTCAGAGGCACTGGGCTTTTGGTTCCGATGCTGCCAGGCAAGGATATTATTAACAGGGCTCCTCTTTGACATGAGAAAACCCTGTCAGTCCAATAAAACAAACAGATCACATCAGAAAAAAGAGAAACAGTAACCAAAAAGTGAGCTGTTGCTGGAGTTCAGGCTCCCCCCAGTGAACTACTGCAGGCTGTGCTAGGTTCTCCCCTAATATTAGCAGAGGAAAAAAATTCAGACAAATTTTCCTTACCCTTCCCTTTGGTTTCCTACTGATCTGAGGAATGTTGTGCAATTTATACAGTGGACAGAACTATAAGCAAAATCCACCCCGAGCCCCAGAGGTGCAGGCTGTAGGTGGTGCAGCTGTGCGTTGCTCTGAAAGGAGAGACCTTACAGGCGAGATCCCATTTTCCTCGCGCCGTTGCTTTCTTGGCTGGCTGACGTCTGCCTTCCTTTCTGCAGCCCTTCTCCCTAGAAGAGCGTATCAAAACTGGTATTAGCAATTTTTATTTTATAATTTTAGTGGCACGATTTGTGATACAGTTTTGGCAGGGGGAGTTGTGTGGGTAGGGTACGAGAGGAGATAGTGTTGAGGGTTCCCAAGACAAAAGACTAGTTGGGTGCTGCTAGCAACTAAGAGTGACACAGAAACCCTGAGGCTGCTCTTCATTACATGAAGGCATCCTCCAGTGCCAGGGCATCCCTGATTTTTCCAAAGATGATCAGGCTAGGAGAGGACAGTCACAGCCTTTTCTCCACCACGATTCCATCAGATGTGCCCTGCGTATACAAAGCACTTGCAAATTACCTCTCGTGTGAAAAATTTCTGTAAAAGGAAGCGATGGAGACAGGCTGTGTCTCCTGGTTGTGCCCAGGCGTCAGCGATTCAACGGGGGAGACTGGGGGCTGAAAGCAGGGAGGTGGCTGTTGAGGCTCGCTCCGCATCGTTTGGGAAGGCGATCACCAGCTGCGAGGGAAGCAAAACCACTGCCGATGGGCCGAAGTGCCGCAGGAGGGCCTGAGCGCTCGTAAGGCCCACTGAAGCTGTCTGGAGGGAAGGGAATTCAGCATTTTAGAGCATGGAAGCCTTTAATCTGATCACGTGCTGAAGCACAGATACTACAGTGGACTTCTATTTTCCTTGATTTTTTTTTTTCCCGTTTGAGTTGACACAGTGATAGCCCAAACGTTTGTATTTTATCTTAGCACAGGCAATGGCTTTGCACAAGGAGAATAAACTTCTCCGGGCCACATCAGGAGGTAAAACCGCTTGGATGGATGAATCCAGGCTCTCTAATCTTTGGTCACTTTAACAAGAAGGGTGACGTTGCCGAAACACAGGCACCTGTTTGGAGAGCATACCTGGCCCATTCCCCATGCGTTACACAACTGGCATGGCAACTTCTTGTTGTCTTGCTCTGTTTTTGCTTCTCTGGCTCTTCTGTAAGGAGAGGAAAAGTGCCAAATTGACATTAGGCAGAAAAATATGATGACGTTTTAGAAACTGTTGTCTGAAATTCACAGCCGTGTTGTTGCTAAATGAGACAGAGAAAATGAATTCCTCTACTGGTACAAAAGTAATTTATTATGCCCTTTGTGGGAGGCTGCCAAAAGAGCTCCTAGTTATGTAGAAATCTAATGGAAACGAAATTCAGCAGAATTCATTTGTGTCAGTAATACTCACTTTTTGCCCTACCTTTCTTTATCTCTTTTAAAGTAAAATAAAGGGGAGAGGGCAGAAAAAGAGAAGGGCAACAATTACTCACCAAAATGTCTTTGAGACTATCCATTTCATGAAGGGAATTTTATACGATGCCAATTTTGAGACAAATTAACAAGAACCTTAAATGTTGATTTTATGTTCTAGCTGAAGTTTAAACATTTAAAAGATATGATTAATGAATTGCTATGGGTGCAAAGTTGATTTCAAACATCCCAAAATGTAGAAGTGTTTGGATGTTTCGTTGTCCCATTGTAAAGGGGCTATTTGCCAAATTCACATCTGGATCTAGGATTTAGGCCCATTTCTGTTTTCCTAAGCAGTATAAGTGCTGGGTGTCCTGTGTTACTAATATGGAAAAGGTCCAGCTACATGATATATGAAGTTGCCTTACATCCCCATAAAAAGAAGATTTGAAGGTTTCAGGCAGCCTGCATCTGCATCTATACCTGCTCTCCCTTTGATGCTGCTGAAACTGTACAGAGAAAAGCTGCACAGAATAATTTGCTAAACGAAGGGCACAGTCTTTAGCGCACACCCATACATTTCCATGCAGGGGCTCCAACTCGTGTGATTACCAGGAGGGCTTTATTCCCTTATTAGGATAAAAGGCAGGATGAAAAGTGCTGTAAAATCTGCTTTTCATGGCAGGGCATGGAGGCTCTTTGAGCCAGAGCTGATGTCAGTAAAGGCTCGGCAGCACCAGAGCAGCTCCTCTGTCAGAGGACTGTACTGCGCTCTTGGCCTCCGATTTGGAGCTATCTCAGAAGGACCATAGCCACACACCATAAAATAACTGTAGAATAACTTAGGACAGTTGTCTTGCAGGTAAACTGTGTGCTTACTCCCCTCGGAGGGTGACCTTTAGAAGTGGTTCAGGACTGGCTCTTCAGTGTTGTAGTGTGGAAAGTGGGAGAGCTGAAGGAAACAGCTTCAGCAGGTGGTGAGCTAGAAGAAAAATACGGTTCTAGCTGTCCCCCAGATGACTGACAATCTGGGCTGAATTCTCTGAGTAGCTTCTTGTGCATTTGCTAGAGGTATTGTTACTTGCTCCCTTCTAGGCAGCAGATCAGTAGGTGATACTGCAGGCGATAGGGGAACCAGCCTGAGTACAGCATCTCCTGGAGTGTGCATGAACCCATAGACTCAACCTCTTAAAAAAAATCTCCTAACCAGCTGGATATTGGAAAGCTGAATGGCTGAGGGTGCTTCAGACTATCTGATGATAAGATTTCAGTTGGGATAGAAAAATTTAGTAGCCACCAGGACAGAGTTTCCACGAGAAAGACTCACCAGCATGGTTGTTAGGACTTTCACCTGGAAAATGGGAACACGGTGCCTCAGTCCTGGTATGAGTAAATATTTATATAAACCAGGTGGAATAAGATCAACAGGAGGCACGAGGAACATGGCAACCTAAAATACCAAATAGTCTGGTAGTCAGGGCAGTACGCTGGGAGATATGATACGCCAGTTTAAATCTTCTCTGGCAGGAAATGGAAATGAATATGGGTCTCCTATCTCTTCTGTGTTAGTCCTCACCCCCGGACAAAATAGGGCACTGCTTTCTTCTCCCCAGTCAGTTTCATAAATTCAGTCATTCATTTTCTTTGCTGCGTGTACGAGTATTCAAAAGAAAGCATTTCTTTTTGTATCAAATGGAACAAAACAATCCAGCTTTTTTGTTTCAGCAGGGAAAACCAAGGAAAAGGAGTATTTTTGGTTCTACCCAAACCTTATGCATGCATATGGACACATACATTTTGCTTTGTTCAGTTTTATTGCCAAAGCAATAAAGCCAATTACTCACACAGCCCTCGACAGCAGTGGGGTCATCAGCTTTCCCAAGCCATGCTGGAAGTTGCCTCCCTTAGGAAATTAATGAAGTATTAACCACAGATTTATGTTGCTATAATACAAAGGAGAGATTAGAAGATATGTAAACTTACACATCTGCAATATAAACAAAAGGATCAATTGGACTAGCAAGAAATTACAGCTTTACGTAGTAAGGGGGTCACTAAATCAGGAAAAAGCTGTGGTTTTGCAGTACTTAGACCTGCTCTTCAGAAATCAGGGAGTTATAGCATTTGGAGAAAGTGCTCTTAGTGGGGATGGCAGTTACCGAAGGGAGGCTGAGACTGGAAAATTAAGGGCTCCACTGCTGTTTGCCAAAATACATTATATGTGAAAGAAGTTTTTGCAAGTGTGTTTCAGCTGACTACAGTTATCATTTAAGCGTAGCAAAGCTAAACTACGCTAATAGAAGAGGAAGGGAGCAGCTTATCAGCCGAGACTCAGCTCACTGCAGACCTAGTGTAATGTCCAAAATTCGTGGACCATTCTGAACCTTCAAAGCAGATGGAGCAAAGGTCTATCTGATGGACCAAAGGTCCAGATCAAGGCCCTTAGCCACCCCCTCCAGACGTCAGCACAAGTTCTTGACCGGAGCTTTTGCCTCTCAGCTGCGGAGGCGTGCAGGGAGGCCGGGGCGGGCGCCTCTCCCCTCTCCCTGCTCTCTGTGGCAGGCAGATGGTGCAGGAAGGAGCGGGTGGAATAAAGCAGGAGTCCTTCAGCCAGAGATGTTCCCCCACTGAGCAGCCCATTTCTGGTCTGGGCCAGCAGGACAGGGGAGGATGTAGGTGTCTAAATCCCTCTGTGGCTCCGGCTGAGGTCTCCCTCTGAGCGTGGTGGGCAGGTCCTCTACAGCAAGGCCACCTCTGATCCAGACAACCTGCCTGGGGGCTGCCCCATATCCAGCTCCTGCTGATTTGAGTAGAAAGAAGGTGGGATCCTTAAACCACCTTTGCAGATACAGATTCAAACCTCCCCTGTTTGTCTAGGAGGCAAGCTCTTCCCAATGGACTTCATTCATTTTTTCCTCAGGAAGTTGAGCTTCAGTTGATTATCTATCCTATTATCAGATACCAGCAATAAAAATAAATCCATTACTTTTTTATTGATAGAGCCAGCTGTTGTGAATTAGAATAGCCCCTTGACTTCGGCATTGTTCAGCGCATTTATTCCAGCTGACAGATGTCCTCTAATAACCAGCCATAACTTCTGCTGCCTTTCCTCTGTTGAAGCTGGAGAAGTAACAGCAGAGGTAGGCAGGCTCGGGTCACCTAACTCCATGATTCATCCACCTCCTTTCCATGAGTTTGTTTTTCGTGTCTCACTTTGGGAGCTGCCCAAGCTGACTGGATTTGTCATGACATTACCAGGGTGGGGTTTCCAGGCCCAGCCGTCCTGCCCAGGTCCTGCCCGCGCTGGCTCAACGGAGCCAGGATCCGGCCTTGGTTGGGCAGGGGTGGGCGGTCTTCAAACAGGACGTGCCTCCACGTCCTCCCTTCTGGGGTGCCGGAGGGAGGGGTAGCTGATAACCCGGCATGGAAACGGCAGAGCGCTGTGCCCCACCTTTGTGGGGCTGAATCAGGAAAAGGGCGAACTACTCTTTCCGAGCCCGGAAAAAATAGGCAGCGATAAGATATTTGCCTGCCGGAACAACAGCAGCAAATATGGGCAAACGGGAACCTTTCAAAGCAGCTCCCGGTGTTTTCGGCTCAAGTTGAGCAAACACTGTTCAACTGTAATTTAAATCCTTCTTCCAGTGTGGGGAGAATCAATCGGTTAAAAATTAGGTCTTTTGTGCCAGCAGGAGTCCACCTGATGTATAAGAATTTTTAAAAAGCATTTTTGAAAATCTAGGTTGATGCAACACCCAAAAATGGACCCAAAGGTTTGCATGAAATCTGCCTCATTGAATTATTTTGTGCACAGTCACAGAAAAAGAGGATACAGAGATTAGTTGTTACTGAACAGCAATTGTGCATCTGACAGAGGGATAACATAAAACATTTCTTCAGATTAGAGCCGTTTTGGCTGTCTTTTGGGGAAGTGGTGGTTTCTTCACTCTCTGCATTTTTGGGTAACACCTGACAAAATGGGGTCCTGGTTGATGACTGGGTGCGAGAACAGCAGTGTTCAGACATTTTAATAAAAGATAAAGAAAATATTGGCCTTCAGGTTGTCCAACAGAAGTCACCACTGGCAATGAGTATCTCTTTCAGAAGGTGAGGTTTCAGCTGGCTTAAGCATGGCAACAAAAACTCTACAAAGCATGGCTTGGAAATTGCCTTTGAATAAGCGAAGCCCTGCGTCTCCTATGTAAGAACTGCTAGCTTGGCACGGCTCCAGGACAGCCAAGAGCTCTACTCTTGTAAAATGATTAAATATGTATACTTTTCACTTAAACAGCAGGCAGGAAGCTTCTGCAGTCACAGTTTAGGATAGTCTTTTTTTTTTTTTTTTTCTTTTTAAGGAATCTTGTCCGAAGACTATCCATTAACAAGTAAATTAAGGTTTTAAAGTTGACATATCCAAGAGTTAATTTTGCATGAAGTCAGCTCTTAAACATTTCCTTTATCAGGTGAAAATGTTGCCCCTTCTCTGTCTGGCACTGCAAATTTTTCCTCTTTAGTGGATCTGCTCAGCCTCATGGAAAAAATGATTGTTTCTTTGTCTTTGCAACTCCTCGTTTCTCTGTTAAAATAAATGGACTGATTACAGCGCCGGTCAGAGTTTTAGCTTCGTGCCTACCAGGGCTTCCCTGTGCTTTGTCTCGGGTGTGTAGGTGGTGGCATGTGGGACGGAGCAAACGTGCTCCTGGTTCAGAGATGTAGTGTTCCTCCACTTGAGATAAAAGGGGCATCTCCACTAGTGGCTAGCTTGCAGGAATTAAGTGGTCGTGGCAAGCGCTTTGAAGGGTGAGGAATGGTTTTAGATGTTTCAAGGTCTGTGGGAGCCAAAGAAGTCTGACTTCCAGGAGGTGCTCAGCACTCGCTGCCGGATGCACTGGGCTTCTCCCACCGGAGGAGCAAAACCATGGGTGCCACTACACCCAGCTCACATTTTTGGCACTGGCATCTGTGTTCCTTCGTTGGGGAGTGGAGGGACACATGCACTTCATCCTTCATCATGGACACCTCCTTCCTTGTTGTCCAGTTTGCAGATATTTTCTGCATGTCGTGTGCTTTCTTTTCCACCTTCCTGTGAAGACAACCGCGTAGTGTTCTCCAGACACTGCTGTCATCCTACCTAGACCTTGCCGGCACAGGAGAATGAACAGGCTGTGCCCAAAATATTGTTTCAGCTACAGGGTTTGGAGGTAGGTGGTGAGAGGTTGCCCAGAGAGGCTGTGGAGTCTCCCTCTGTGGAGATGTTCAAAAGCCGCCTGGACATGGTCCTGGGCAACCTGCTCTGGGTGGCCCTGCTTGATCAGGGGTTGGACCAGGTGACCTCCAGAGGTCCCTTCCCACCTCAGCCACTCCCTGATTCTGTGAGATTCTGAGAGTGGGGCACAAACCCTGGCTTTTCACAAATGCCCAGGAATGCAGTGCATGCAAAGCTCACCCGCTCAGCGAAATCTCCCTTTGCTTTTCCTCCCTCTGCAGGCGAGCTCGTCAGTGATGTCTGGCCCAGGAGAGAGCACCAGCCCCGAAAGCAGCAACCTTAAGTATTCAGGTCAAGATGGGCTGTACACGGGAGTCAGCCTGACCTCCACGGCCGAGGTGACAGCATCTGTGAGACAGGATCCCTGGTGTGCCCTGGCTCTGGCGTGACCCGGTGCCAGCCAAGCTGGATCCCGGCGCTGTGCGGCAGCCCCGGGACATCCGCGCGGGGTTTCTTCTGTGGAGCGGTGGCGGCAGCAGCGAGAGTTCTGGCAAGGGACGCTCCTCTGAAATTGTTTCCGTGCCTTGGCAGCAGAGGCGGCTTTCAGCCCCCCCCCACAAGAGGCTCTGCCGAAGCATCCTGTTCCTCATCTATGCAAGAAAACTATAGGGAAAGCGAGTGCCCACCGGGGGATAGCTAATGCAGCCATACACACCCCCCAAAAAAAAAAGAAAAAAAAGAAAATGGGAAAAAAAAAAGAAAAAATTTTAAAAAAGAAGAGAGAAACCTAGAACTATTGATAGATTCCAAAATTACATCTTCAACTCACACAGCAGTGCTGCCTTTCTGATTGTATATTTGTTTTCACTCTCTCATCACCTTCTCCCCCAAGAATTTGACGGACGCCGTCAGCGTCGGGGAGGGAGTAGCGGAGGCTTGAATTATTAGAGATAGCCAGATACTTTCTGAAGAGCATTGGAAGTGTGTACTGCTTGAGTCAGTGCAGGCGCCTCGAACCGGACATTTGATGTCTTCGCCCCTTGTGCCCTCCATCTCCAGCGCCTGCCTTGCTCTGCTCCTCTGCCAGAGCCCAGCTACACCCGGGGAGGAAATCACAGCCTTTGGTACAAGCCTCACAGGGTCGAGCTGGCTAAGGAGATTTTGTTGTTGTTTAAGATATTTACTCACTTTGCAAGACTGCGTTATAACTTTTGAAGTACACTGTGACTGAGGTTTATGAAAGTTCATTATTTTGTGGCTGAACTGTATAGAGTCAGTCAAAATTTGTAAACAGGGTAGCAATCAGATATTTTTCTTCCATATATACAATAATTTTTTTAAAGAAGTGCAATTTGCGTTGCAGCAATCAGTGTTAAATCATTTGCATAAGATTTAACAACGGTTTTTATACGAATGAATGAATGTAAACATTTTAACTTAATGGTACGTAAATAATTTAAAAGAAAAACTTAACTAGGCATCCTTAGGCTTTTTAGCGCAACCAAAACCATCCACTTTCTGTATTTCCAGTTGTTAAAGCAAGAGTTTCAAAGAACAAGCCTTCTCTCAGGAAAATTGCCCTAGCCATTTGCTCGTAAGTTTTGTACAAAAAAGCAAATGCATCCCCAGGTTGTTTTTTTGTTGTTGTTGCTTTGGTTTTTTTTGTTTTGTTTTGTTTTGCTTTTTTGTTTTTTTTTTGTTTTTTTTTTGCCATTGAATAAGTATGTGCTGGAAAGAAACAAATTGCAATGAAACTTTACTACCTAACTGATACATATGTAAATACTCCATAAGATATTTAGGCATCTTCAAAATTTAGGATGCAATCTGTACAGTGTGACTGACACATAGTTAGGTTGGTTTCCATTGTTTTTTTAAATGGGATGTCATTTGGAAAGTTGTTTCATCAGAGCTTTACAAATAAAAGGGTATCTTTTTTTTTTTTTTTTTCTGTACACTGTGCCTTCTCCTTTGTCTCTGCTGCAGTTGTTAAGCAATATTAAAAGCTATGGAGATGTACCCGCTACAGGCAGCGTGTCTGATGGCTGCAAGGACGTTCTCAAGTTGAAGTGTCTGCTCTGTCCAGATAAGTCTGTGTGGTGTGTGGCATTTCTGTAGATCCCCTCTCCATGCCTTCTAGTGGTATGTAAAACTAGAGTCCTGCACCTACCAACACAAGCATCTCATTTGCACACAAGATGTTTTTTCTGATGAAAGCCTGGGGAACCGGTCCCACACCTTGTGAGGACTGTCACGGTTTTGCTTGGCCTTCACGCCATAACTAACGGGTTGAAGCCAGGTCCCCCGTGTATGCAAAAATCTGCAAATGGTGTGGCAGAGCCCTTGCACATCTGCTGTCTTCCTCTGGTGGCGAAGTCCAAAGGGCAGCAAAAACTGATGGTGCTGGGAAAGGGAAGACGAGAATTTATAACTACTGAGAGGAGCAGAAAGCCTCTGGCAGGCTCTGAGGGCCAATTCTCTGCATTGCTTCATTGATGGGAGCAAGACTTGATGATGTATGTTTTCCAGCTATGCCGGCAGTACTGCCGGACTGGGATGCCCAACCGCCATGCCCAGCGCTACCATCACCCTGTGGAGTGGCTGTGACGTGTCTCTTCACCTCCCTGAGCCAGACTTCCATTTGGGGTGGAGGGGGATAGCTCCTCTGCCTGCGGCGAAGCTATGCTGATACGCGCCGGCTGAGGCTCTGCCCGTTTGTTTTCCAGCCTGTAAAACCCAGAGGGTTGAGGCTGCCTCCTTGACACCAGAGCTGATGTGAGGACCAAGGGATGGACGCAGTGGCACAGCCCTTGGCGAAGAACAGCTTCTAGCAAAAAGGGTCAGACCAAGCATCTCCTAGGGTCTGGGCTGCTCTGGACCTGCTCGGCAGCCCCGGTGGGGCTGTCATGCCAGCCTTAGTGCTGAGCACCTCGCTTCCTTGCCCCATGGGGGTTGATGTGGCCGTGCCCCCTAGCCCTGCTAGCCTGGTGGCCACGTGGGCTTGGACCTCCTGATTTACAGTTGTAAAGCCCTATCCAAGTGCAAAGTGGGCCACACAGGGAAACACCGGATTTAAAAAGCAAAGAGTGTGGAGAACAGGGTGAATCTCTTTCCTTTTGAAGCATTTGTTGGCTGAAATGCCCTTTTCTGTGGTTTTCCAATGTTGACACTTAAATGGATAAAAAAGCTGTTGCTAACTGGTGTTGAACGGAGTTGAGGCTTAGCTGGGGTCTGCATCCCTTTTGTTGTTTTGAGAGGGGTGAAGTTTGGTGTGCCACTTCTGAATAGCGCAGTGCAGAACTCACTGCTGGTCAGGGGGAGAGGGTTGCATATGCTGGAGCTACGTTGCCTGGAGTTATCCTAAAACAGGGAGTTTAGACCAGTGTGTTCCAGTTTTGGGCTGCTGGCCCAGAAGTAAAGTCAGCTGGCTGCTGATGCTCTTGCAAGCAGCTGGTGAATGGCCGCATTGCTTTGAAACCCTGTGGCATCATTTAAGAGGGCTCCTGGGAAGCCCTTCTCCTGTCTCAGCACCACCTTTACCCAAGGTCTGACTTAGGGTGGTTCCTGCAGATATTAAGTCAAGTCTTGGTGGACATAGACAGATGCTCTATGTGAAAAGAGCCCTCCTGGATCTGAGGCTGAAAATGCTCTTTTATGTGATATAAGCAAAACAAAACAAAACCACCAGACCACCTTTTCATAGGGAAGGTGTTTCCCATTATTTCTTATCAGCAAAAGCATCAAGAATGAAATACTTTTCTTCCTTGGACCAGAAGCAGGGCTAAACCAGGTTTTTATCCCACTGCAGGAGGTAAAGGGGATGCAGTACATGTTGCCTTACTCTATAGATGCCAAGGAGCTCAAAGCTGGGTTCTGTGTTATGATTTTACGTAGAAAAAGTCTGTAAGAACTCTATAAGAGTACCTCCCTACTCAACAAAACTGTTCTCCAAGTGTACTGATTGCTGGAGCTGCTTGACAAAATAAAGGTTTCTCTCTCCTTTTTTTTTTTTTTTAATTTTGCCTCTTAGTCCTGCTGAGCCGGCACAGCTCTGGGTGTGTGAGCTGGACTTTGCTCTGGCTCATACATCATCAATAGCACTGATACCGATAGACGGCCTGGCCAGATGCTTTCCTTACTTATCCCTGTTTCTCTTCAGTGACAGCCCTTGGGATGGGCTGAGAAAGAACAAAGAAAGAGTTCGGCTATGGGTCTCGATTACCAGCAAGGCTGAACAAGCCAGACCAACCCTTGAGCAGCTCTCAAGTACCAGCACGAAGCTTCACAGCTGACATTTGGAAAACAAAAACAAAAAAAAGCATATGGGTACTTGTCACCATAGCACCTTTTCTCTGGAAACAACCAAAACGAAATAGCCAATGACTTAAGGCATATGTTTCAGGCTCCCACGCCAAGTAATACTCAAACAATACTCACATCTTGTTTGGCTGACCCCTTGAGAGTGGACTGATCCTGGCCCCGTGTGTTACCCCAGGCTCCAATCTTCCATAGATCCCAGGTTTTGTCCTAGAATTGTTCCTGTTGCCCTCAGCCATAACTATATTTTTTTCTATTCAAATTGCTTGAGATAAGCTGAGATCCCTACCACGGTCCAAAGTGATATTCTTCAGCATGGCATTGAGGGTGCATACTGGTGTTGTATGAGTGCTGTGCAGGTATGTGAGGGTGCAACAACTGCTGGCCTTGGGTTGGAGAACTGGGTGAAGAGACACAACCAGTCCTGGTGGCGACTTGCAGATGTTGCCCAAAGGCACCTGGCTGCTTCCAGAGCAACACGTGAGTTTCATTACTTGTGGGCGATCGGAGGACAAGGACCTAATGTGAAGTGAGGAGCCAAAGTAGCTGATTTGGTTTGGTTTTGCTGCTGCAAAACTAGATAGAGACTCATGTCAGCCCTGCACCATTTGATACCTAGAACTTGGGTAACTTACTGCCTGTTCCTGCATAAAAATAGTATCACCTCTGCTGCCTTCCAAGGAAAGAAGGGATTTAGGAGTTACACCCAGTCCTTGTTACCAAGAGTCTTAGTTGAACACAGCCTGCAGAAACCCAAAATGGACTTTGGCTCCTTCTGTGTGCTTGCAACTCCAGATCTTCCTTATCCAGCTGTCCTGAACTTCATTCCTCACAGATCCTTCAGTTCCTAAATCTGTATACATTGGAAATTCCTGGGTTGTGTCAAACGCACTGAATTTGGTATTAAAATATAGGGCAAGGGTTATTGCAGGGGGCCAGGGGAGAAGGAAACTGAGGGCTTGAGGGGCAATTCCAAGTGGCCTCTGCTCCACATGTTGCAAAAGGCTTTGAGATCTTTGTTACATGCTTATAACGTGTTTTGGAATCACTTCTTACCTTCTTCCCTTAAAGATATCTGATGGAAGTTGGAATAATACATAGGAGAGGGGAGGAGGATTAAGTTGCCCTGGTGGACATGTAGCCAAACAAGAGCTGTCAGAGCAATGAAGTATCCAAAAGTGCTAATATGCTCCCTGAACAAATAACCAGGAGAATATTGAGTAGCAGTAAGGAGGTAATTTTACTTTGGGATGCTGCATCCAGAGCCAGCATCCGCATTTGAAAAGGATGTTGAAAAGTAGAGAGTGTAGGGAAAGAAACAGAACCACAGAAATGATTTAAGGACTGGGGAAAATGCCTGACCTTGACAAATTTAAAGACCACAGCCTGCTTAAAGTATCCAAAAGAGGACTAAAAGGTGGCTGGTTTAGTGAGTCCCTTCATGGAGAGAAAACACTTGGTACTAAAAGGGCTTTGATCTTGCAGAGAAAGACATAACAGGGTCTAGTGGTCAGAAGGTGAAGCCAGATAAATTCAAACAAGAAATTAGCCTCAGCCGAAGCAATGGACATAATTAGTGATGGGAGTGATGGCAAGGGAAGAAGATGAGTGCTCAAGCTCTTTATGTCTTTGCAACAAAATGGTCTGGAAGATCAACTTTAGCTGAGCAAAAGTGACTGAGCTCAGGACTAAGTGGGTTACATCTGCTTCTTCATGATTTATAGGCTGGATTAGTTTCCATTTGGCCTGAAACTGTATTACTTTTTGGGATGAGACCCAATGCTGAGATCTTGAATTTTTGTCATTATGAAAAACCCCATGGCACTTTTCCTGTGAGTCGTGGTAAACACTGTGGTGTCTCGACCCAGTTTCAGCATAAGTAATTATTTTTTTGCCTACCTAAAATGTCCTACTTCCTCTCCAAAGCTGTCCTGCATCTTTATTGCTTCCTGTTAAATACATCCTGAGTTTCACGGAAGATAAGGCCACATTTCAAAGATGAACAAACAAAACTTGAAAATCTCTCACCTCCTATAGTACAACACACAGGCAGGGCCTGCAAAGCAGCTTGCTGTTCTTGGAGAAGCAGGAAGGAAACATTTTCTGAAGACGACAGTCTGCAGGTCTTCCATCTGTGACCTTTTGATGCTGCAAAGAGCACAGCCTGAAGAATGAACAGAGGCATGTGGGGCATCTTGCAAATGTCGGGATTTTAAAAAGGGAGAGCAACAGTAGGTTTCTACAATGCACCAAACCCCAGCTGTGATCCAAACCCTACTTGTTTTGCTCATGGGAATAAATATAACAGGAAAAAAAAATTGCTGTGTTTTGTGCCTTGCCTGCAGAGGACCCAGTGCTGCGGCACGAGAGACGGTGGGAAAAGACGTGCCTTGTGTATTTGGCTCATCAGTTCTCTGACCCCTCTGCAGCACAAAGGAGCCCCAAGCCAGCCGGGCAGATCCTGGTGAGCGCTCACACACTGGAGCGGTTTTGCGTGAGCTTGACAGACATGCCTCTCCTGCCTGCTGCACCAAAGGCAGGACGTCTACTCAATATTTGCCTGTTTATTTGTTCAGGGAGCATATTAGCACTTTCGGATACTACGTTCTTGGTGGAGGAGAGGTCTGCTGTACCTCAGCTTCAGCAACGGGGCAGCCTCTGCTCACTGCGACTCGAGGTGCCTCGGGGCCAAGAAGCCGCAGCTGGCCTTCACCGAGCCTGCATGGTCTCTAGCAGGCTGGGGTCTTCCTCTTCTACATGTGTGTGTTTGCATGCACCTTCATTTTTAAGAGTTAGATCTTTTCCTCTTCTCTTCTTCTTCTACCATATCCCCCAGTGGCCTGTAATTGCTCCATTTCGCCTGAATCCAGGTTTAGGAAACAGAAGCACTGGGACGAGGGGCCGTATTTTCGGACCAGCGATAGATGTGAGGAGCAGCGCTGCTGAGCCCTGCCTGGCACGGCACGCACCAAGGCAGGGCGTACCTCTGGGGCTTCAGTGGTTTGGACGAGAAACAAGCCATACCCTCTGTTCTTCACGGAATAAATTATGTCACAAGGTTCATTCCATTCCGTTCCATTCCAAATTATGAGGGGCATTTCATCCAGCCTGGAACAGTCTCCTTCAGACATCAATACTCCCTTCCTTATAACGCAGTGAGGTCCTGTAGTTTCCAGGAACTTCCACTTGCCTTTTTTATCAAATCAAGGTGAGAACCTGGAGACTGGAAAATAACATTACTAGTTTATCTAATGGAAAAGAAAAAAAAGTTGCCTAAGAGTTTGACCTACAAAATGTTTATTCTTCATTGCAAATACAAAGTGATTCCTTCATGGTTTTAAATTGCACACTGGCTTCACTCAGAGTAGGCATGGAGAAATGATACTCTCTGTGCAATTTAGCAACTTTCAGAAAATTAAAAAATGTGACTTCTCCCAAAGTATTGTTAGGATTAACTGTGCACTAGATAGAAGGGGGCCAGTGGTGTCTTTAAAGTTAGAGTTCCCAATTTATTACCCAGTCCCATGCTTTGCTCAGAGTAGTGATAAAATTCCTGGGACTAAATGAAAGCTTTGTATAAGCAGGAAATTCAGGAAAAACAGCTTGTCTTTCTAAGTCTCCATGATCAGTTTTCAGCAAAAGTAAGAAACTTTGAGTACAGATCCCTGCAGACGCAGGCTCTGTAAACAAGGCACTGGTATCTTACCATTTCTCTGTGGCTGAGTTCATCAGGAAAGGAGTGGATAGGCACCAACAGGTGTGTACCATATCCCTTCTGCAGTGTGAATCGGTCCTGATCCTGCTGCCTTTAACGCGTGTGCAGTTTTCCCTTGTGCAAGTAGGTAGGTGAGTGAGCTGGAGTGCTTGCTTCAGGACTGTGCGATAGGGTCAAATCTGTCACACTGTGAAACCATTTCTTATCTAAAGCGAAGGATTAGCACTTCTGAAATGAGCCACATTGAAAAAAAAAATCAGGGCGAAGCTGAGAGAAACTCATATTTCACACCTGTTATGTACCAAGGTGTGCATGATGTTTATGTGCACTCTGTTTTCCCAGCCCCAGGCAACCTAAAAGGTGATCAGGATGCTTCACTCGTGATTTAACGTACTTGATCCACGGGGAAACCTATGTGAGTGAAATGTTAACTCTGAGGTTTCAGCCACTCAAGGTTCTGGAGAAATTTCAACCTTGCCTCTTTGTCTGCGCAGACTGAGGCTGAGACCTCCCAACTCCCCCAGCCCAGGCCTGCTCCCGCTCCCCCTGCAGTCAGGAGCACAACCCCCGGCAGGTCAGTGGCGGAGGTGAACACTGATTTATAAGGCCCTTTTAAAGAGAGGAGCCCCAGCCCTAAATTATGGTAGGCTAAAGTAGTACCTAAATTATGGTAGGGAAGCAGTAAGCTGTCTGCTTCGATGTAAAAGCTGTGTTAGCTACAAAGGCAAGGAGTACATGCTTGACACCTTTGTAATTAATGAGAATCCCTATGGCAGCCTCCTAGATCAAACCCCAGCCGCTGGGAGGAGCCTCGTAAAATGCAGAGGAATTCAGGACAGGCTTCAGCTAGCTTTTCCAGATGGTTTGAGCGGTGTAGTCTGTGTTTCAGGGACTTGCCAGGTGCCAGAGCTATCAGAAGAATCTCAGCCTTCATAAGCCCAGGCTACCACCTGTACCTAGGGGAGGGCACGGTAACCCCGCACTGCTGGGCCATCAGGCGTCACACTCTCGTCTCCACCATCTCAGCGGCGGTGCAGGAGAGCAGTGCCCACCTGGGATGCTGCTGAGAGACCTCGCACTTTGGGCCTAGTGACTCTGTCCTGGCCAAAACCGGCCTGTTTAAAGGAGAACCAATACTCCCAGTGGTTAAAAACATGAGTGCGTGCCACCTACGCAGCATAGGTGGCAGGGAAGCAAGGTGGTGATGGTTAGATGGAGCTCTGCTAATAAAAGGCATTGCAGCAGAACGCAATGGGAATATGCCTTTTTAGGGAGAAGACATAAGAGTAAGGACAGCTGCAGCACAGGAGAAGAGCAGGACAAACCTGAAGCCGTAGTGTGATCAGGAGACTAAATCTTCTCTGCAAAACTTTTTGAGGAGATTCCTTGTTTTCATTTTGTGAGTTAGAACTGTCTGTTTTTCAGTTTTATTTCATTTTCGTCACAACCAGGCTCCCTTGGTAGGAACACAAACATTTTGCAGAACCTCTTTGATTCTAGAAAAAGGTCTAGAATTTTTGGTTATATCCTGGCATCATACATTTTCTGGTGGCAAACATTTTAGCAGATCTAAGGGAAATTTACAATTTGCCAAACTTGTTGTTGTAGTGATTTTGCAGTAATTTTGTCATGGTCTGCTCTTGCCCTGCTGGCATCAGAGAATACCTGTAGGCGCCCATGGACACTGTGGCTGCATGCTGCCCTGAAGACATCTGTCCCCAAGAAGGAGTCCTCCAGAAGGGCAGAGCCTTGCCCATGTAGTCTGATCTATGAGTTTAAAGATGTGTAGAGGAAAAAGAGCCCAGATTAAGCGTCTCTTCTAGGTGAATTCACTCTGAGCGGAGAGGGAACTTCACTATGAAAGCAGACAAGGTAGAAACCTTGGGGAGAGACAGCAATGACTGTCTGAGCTCCCTTAATCACCTGATCTCATTAGACACACTGGCTTCAGCCTCACCAGCAGGTGAGTGGGGAAAAGAGGAAGCCTCTGACACTCCTAGAAATGGCAATTTGGAGATTTTATGGTTTTCTGCATCAGCATCGTACATTGAGAGATGGAGAAAATAATGAGGAGAAAACTCATGTCTCTGGGATTAAAAATAAAAATAAGTTTTGGTCTGTATAAGAGTCCACGGATCTTCCTAAACTCAGATTCCCAATGTTTGTGTATGGTACCTGTGCGGGTGTCATGGTTTTAACCTGCTGAGGTTAAACCACAACAGTGGGAATGGCTCTTTGTTAACCCCTGGATTTCATCAGCTTGTTTGAAAAGGGCACCTGTCTGTTTCCTGTCATTAGTTCCTGTGACCATTTAAAGAACACAAGAAGTGGGCAAAAATAAGAAAGATATCTGATTAGACCCATGGGCCTGGCTGAGCTGCTCTGTTCCACCTTTACACTGCATCCCCCCAAAGCTGTTCTCACTCACACCGCTGACCCCGTGTCCCAGAGACATTTCCTAGCTCTGGGGGCCTGCCAAGGTTGGCCATGCTCTCATTGTGCCTTTTCAGAGGTAACCTAAACCAGTACGGCCCTTTCAGTAAAGGAGATAATTTAAAAATGCAATCCGGGTACAAGCTAAGAGCTTACAAAAAAAGTGGCAAAGGTAATGTAGCTGGCCTTTATTTCTTCTCTCCAGAAAACATTTTGAAGACACTCTTGTGGTTTGAGTGCTAACCTCTGGATGATTCAGGACCGGCAATCCCCTACTCACAGCCCAGGGTGAGCTGCAAGGCGAATGAACTCCAGCTACTCCCAGGGAGATTTTTTTTTATAGCAGCAAAAAATACAGGTCCCGATTTTGCCCTTTGCACCAGAGATAGGGATATAGTTACAATGACCACCGTGGAGATAATTCTGATCTACGCTAAATAAGTTATACTACTTGCAGGCTAACTGCAGGTATTGGTCTGAGGCACGCAGCCCACATTCCCAGCCGCAGCTGAGGAACGAGTCAGGCTTGGGGGACACCGCTGTGCCTTTCTGGCTATGAGCACTTCCCAAACAAGGGTTCCCAGGAAGGTCTTACCAGACGTTTGAAAAATGCAGTGGTCCCAGCACCACTGTCCCCAGGTGCACACGCTCTCCTCTCCTGCCCCCCGCGCACATGCTGGAGCATCGCTGGTGGGGGGGCAGCATCCCCATGTCCAGGCAGGAGCCGGCAGTGACTGCGTGTCCCCCTAAGCACCCCACCTTGCGTGGGGATCCTGGGGGGAAGGGGAAAAACTGGGCTGGAGTTTCCCGAGATGTTCTTATTTTTTGGGTGTCACCCGATCTGTGAACGCCAGTGCTGTGTCTTAGCCAGCAGGCTTGGGCAGAGAGGGTGAGAAGGGGACTTCCCTGGCCCCATGCAGAACAGGGATCATTTACCAGCCACAGATACAATTAGATTAATTCCTCTGTTCTGTGTGTATTATTGGGCTCCTGTGAATTAAATGTGCAGCCAGAGGACAGGACAGCATCCTTCTACTAATAAATATACAGCAGATAATTAAAAAAATCATGTGAGAGTTTCATTGTTTCAAAAATTGAGCAGTGGACCTGAGGCATGCAGTATGTTTTTAATTAAAATTATTATTTAAAGTGAGTAATAAAGAGAAAAAGCTCCTTGAGTTCTCTGATAGCATATTCATTAGCTAATCAACAGAGCTATTATTTTCTTTGAAGTATGCCCCACTCTGCTGTACTAAAGTGCAGATGCTGATTTACTGGTAAGGGTAATTAAAGGGCATGTCATAAACACCACTGACGTAATGGAATATTGTTCTTTAACCGTCTTTCCAGTTAACTCTTCCACGTGGAAAAAACAGATATTTTGCAGCTGACCCTCACCTGGTGTCGAGTGTTCTCCATCTCCTGGCGTCACTGCAATTTTGGGAACCCAGGGCAGCGGAGGATGTAGGCTTGCATTTATGGCTTCCCGCGGCTGTGCAGTAGATGTGTTTGAAAGTTTTCCATATAACAGCCTTAGCAAAAGCCTCACTGCTGCGCTGAAGGTTTTTCTCAGAAGGGTCTTATACAGGAGTTTCAAGGAGAGCCTACACCCATGTAACCTACCTAAGCCAGCAGCGAAGCCCTGCTGGGGTAGCAAGCACTTCTGGAAACAACAGCTTCCCACCACGCTTCTCTCACACTCGCACCTTCCCTGAAGGCAGAAACACAGCCCCTGGCTGGGCGATATAGATGGTATACACCTCTCAGTTTTTTAATGGCGATCTACTCTATCTGTAAAGGGAAGGCCAGCTAGGTTGGAAGAACTGTAGCTAAGCCATGCATTTAAAGCTGTATCTTTATATAGCTTGGAGGATCTCCGGTAGTGAAGTCTGAAAATTGAGGGTGCTTTGTATCCAGCACAGCTGCAGGCTTACAGATGCCGTACTGGTACAGGGGTGCATGAGTGAGAAGGGGAACATCAGCTCGGGCTTTTTCCCTCTTCTTGCTGGCTTTCCCTCCTCTCTTCCTCTATCTTTTTGTGTTTCCCTCTCTCTCCCTCTGTTTCATCTGGTGCATTTTGTTTTGTTTCTTCCCAGGTATTGGGTTATCTTCCACATATTTCTGGACAATTGAGGAGTTGGAAAAATCTTTAAATCCGCACTGAATAAAACTACTTCCTGATTTTTTTTTTTATCTGTCTGTTTGTTTTTTTCCCTTGCATTTATTGGGTTTCCCAACATAAGCAAGTGGTAACCTCACCTTACTGAAGCTCAGGTAGTCGTATCATTCCAGATAACAATAATAAATAGGTCATAAAGATGGAATGGATAATCACCTTTCGCTCACACAAATAAAAGAAGAAAAAAGTTATATATCAATAACGCAAAACACTTGATTTCAGAATATGGCAAACATTTTTAACTGTATATTTTAAAGGTATATGTTCCTGTTAATCTCAAATATGCCTATTATCAATGTAGATGACTGTCTTTGTTTGTAATTTAAAGCAGTGGCCAAAATTCTATTTTGATCATGAATCCTCTTCACCTTACTCATGCTAGTAGATCCACTAAGTCAGTGTTTGCTCTTTGTTAGAATGACAAATGGTATAAACCCTGTTGTACAACTAGAGTACCCACATGCTTTCCCATTACTATTCAAGCTGCAAAATGCTCCGTCCTTCCACCAGCGCTGAGAAATACACTGGGGCTCGTTATCCATTTTATGGATCAACAGGGACCAGCAGGACTCAGTGGTATGCCAGAAATCTCACAGGCCCTATCCACAGAGAAGACATTTATCACGTATCTTCCAGGCCTCAGGTGATGTCCCAGCTGGTGGACATGGACCTGGGCAACGGCGTGTGACAGCTCATACTGGTGACTTCTTGGCATGGTTTTGGTCAAGACCACCCAGCACTGTCCCAGTTGCCCCCAGCAAGGGCCAGGGGAACAGCACGGGCCAGGGACTGCACCCAGCTTGGATTGCTGCCCCCTGCTTCGAGGGTGAGAGAGCTTGGCTGGGGAGACATGGGCTGTGCTCTGCAGTACTCCTCCTTTGACCGTTCCCTGACCCACATTATTTCCCAGCATAGATAGAGCCATTTGATGTGTATTTGTGATGCGTGCCCATCTGCTTGCATGGAAGTGGTATCTTTCAAGACTGGCTGCTGAAGAAGGAAGATAAAACAATATGAAATGTGGACGAGTCTTTTGTGACCCTGAGCCAAGCCCTGCCTTAAGACTGTGGATATTTTTTCATGAAGGCACGTGATCCTGTGCAGTGTCAGCACAAAGTAGAGATAGGCCCCAACACGTGACTCTTTAGTGACTGGTTTGAATGGAAATGTGTGATTTCTGAACAGATTTATTGTGCAAGCAAAAATGTATTTGCTAAAGATTACAGCAGCCTGTTTGCTCTGAATGCTGAGCCTGGGGAATAAAGACTGCCCTGTGTGACTTTTCATAACAGAGTGAAATACGGTTTGTGGTGTCAAATACCTGTTTTAGCTTTATTATCCCCGTCCCATGGTCAGCAGCGCACGATCTGTATGGCAGGGAATAGCCAGTGGAAGCAGAGCAGGCCGGGGCGCAGAGGCTCCCACTCCTGTGTCTCTCGTGGATGTGGACCATAGACCTACACGCTACTCATGTGGCCTTGAGGTCTGTGCCAGGTGTGGGCACACAATCTATGTGTCCATTGCTCCCTGACCTTACCAAAATGCTTCCCTGTGTCTACCAGTCACTGAGTTGCTCCTTGGCCCACCAGAGCCCCTGGAAGTCTTCTCTAGGCTGTCCTCAAGCTCCTTTCTGCCACCTCCTTCTCAGGGACCCAGGAGTCTCCACTGATGTCTGGCTCCTGATTATAGAGAGAAGAGAAGAACCAGGACTCAGCCTTGGACCTCTAACTACTCATTGCCACTTCAGATGGCCAATATTACTACATTTTAGGTCAGATGTATCATGTGTTGTATAATTTCAGAGCTGGAAGATTTTTGCAGGAGTTAGGACGAGGGTACTGCTATGGTGAGCATTTTCCCTAAAACGCAGCAGCTGAGAGTTTGGTCCCACTCCCTCCAGAACTGTTTGCAAGGCTGGTTTATGAGCATTTCCACCAAGAATAACTTGTAGGTCACATAGCCTAGAGGGCAATGAACCATCTTGGTCTGGGACCAAATGTGTGCTGGGAGCATGAATCACAAGGAAAGGTGGACAGAGATGTCTCAGGCTATTTGACAAAGGCAAGGTAATGCTGAGCGTCATCTGGGGAATTGCCACAAGTCAAAATCCACCCTGTTTCTTTTGCCTGGTTTTCATTTTTTAAAACACTCAAGTGGCCAATCTGCAATGTGTAGACCTCAGTTTGGTTTGGAACTGCAGTTCAGACGTACTTGTAGACGAAAATTAAAAAACCATGATCTTATAAGCATGCTCAAGGTCAGTTGATAAAAATAATTCTTTTGCCTCTGTGTTGAATGCAGTTACAGGTCCCATCGCTCAATTTCCCTGGCAGAAACACTCCTGAGACTTTCTTGTGCTGATACTCCACTGCACTGTTTGGAAAGAGAAACTCAGCCAACTACAAAGTAATCTTGGAGTTGTCCTTGTACAGGGGAGAATGGGGCTTGATTTGGTCTGGCAGGCTGCTAACATTTGCTGCCATAGCATTTTTTGCCAGCCTTCATGGCGCCAGCGAATGGAAGAATGCTGCAGCCCGTGTATTTCAGGGGGTTTGTTTAGCGTAAGCGTGTTTGTAGGAGTAGTTTCCTGAAAGGAACAACCAGAGCAGCTGACCTTGCACTGATCCTGCTGACAGGTCCTGCTTGAAATAACGTTACCCTGGTCTGGTGAAACATCACTCACCTCCAGCAAGGGAGTTTCCAGCTGTTAGGAGACGCATAAGAGCTATATAAGGAGTAACACATCCACAGGGATCCCTCTGCACCAAACATGGGATCTGAGCGTGCACAGGCTCCAAAGGAAGTCAGCTCCAGACTGAAGGTTGCAGTGGGTTTGTGATAGATGTCTCTCAGCTCTACACATCTTCAAACACCAAATTTCATATCTAGTTCTGGATCCCAGGTCAAGGTAAAGGCAAACAAAGGAGAAATATCCTGAAATAGGAATCAAAATGATGTCAAAAGTATTTGTTCTATGAGACTAGCAGGAGCAGCATCTCCATAGCTGTTACTTAAAAACATGAAAATTGAAAATTGAAAAACCTTGTTGAAAACTGATTTAAGGGACTTGGCAAATTCAGGTTCAAGGCAGGGGACTGAATGTTTTGCCTCTTTGCCCTCCTCATGCTTCATGCCTCAGAAACCTACCTACAGCTCTGCCTGTTAATGAACATCTGCTTTTGATTGTCACAAACCCATATATTTCAGTAAAAAAAAAAAACATACCTGATGTCCACTTGGGAAACAGTCCATTGTTGCTGCTGTGCCAGGTTCAAGCATTGCTTTTAAATCAGAAATGGACATTTCTTTTCTCACTTGCCTACTGGTTACCTTTAAGTGCTAAATGACCCCAGTGGGAATTATACTTCTGTGTTTGGTCTAGCTGCACGACATGGGCTGAAATGTTGCCTTTTCCTTGGTGTCTGATGTGTCCTGTGTGGAAGGACTATCTCCTGTGTATACAGACTATTGGTATAAGGGTATAAACACATCTTTCCCATCTCTAGGTAATTCTGTGTTAGTCCAGCTGGGCACTGGACTAAATGCAGATGAAAATACTAGGGTTAAAAAGCGTGACCTTACCAAGTCCTGCTCATCTCACCTAGTAACACTAAGCTACTGTTTTTACTGGAGCCTTGCACCACTGTGGCTGTCCTTCTGTCCCTGAGACAAGCCTGTACAATAATGAAATACGAACAAAATATGTGCATGCACAGTCATGAAGAAAGCTGTACAAGGCAGGAGCTCCTGGTTTCCCAGAGCAGATGGACCTTCACGTGTCATGACATGGTGTTTGCTGTTTGATAACCTATTGATCTTGTCATACAGTATGAAAATCATAGCTTCTACACATGGGAGAAATCAACACCTACTGATTTAATGATGTCTATCGGACTACATGAGCATAAGCATTTCTTGCCTTATAACACTGCTGGGAGCAGCTGAGATTCCTCTCCTTCACCTCTTCAGTCTCGGTTCCAGCTAGTTTCAGTCTCCATAACTACTTGTTGTGAAATAATAGGGGTGGGAGGGACTTTCTGCTCAAGAGAGTAAAAGGTTCAAGATTTAATACTTCTTTTTTATTTTTTATTATGTCCTATCTACATGGTGAAAAGTTTTCAGCAGTCTAATTGTCTGTAGGGGAAACATCAGTGCAAATGTACTGGTTCAGATCAAGGATCTTTCTAGCCCAATACTCTGTCTCTAAAACTGGCTACAAAAAGATGCCTTGGGGAGCGTGAGAACAGGGCAAGTATGTGTAATATTTTCCTTTAAGTCCCTCCCACTCTCTGACCATTTTCAGCTCAGAACCGTTTGGACTTTCCTAAGCCTCTGCTGTTTGTTTATGTAGCAGCTTGCAATGGATTTCTCATCCAGGGCTTGTCCTGTCTCCCCCTGATCCCACGTAAATTGTGTGCACACACAATGTCCTTTGACAAGGAACTCTACAGATCTACTAGCACCTGCTGCAAGAACCACCACCTCCTTCAGCCTAATTTCATTTGATGGTTCCTAGGTCATCTTTTGGAAGATACTGTAGACTGATCCCTGTCTGCCCTCTCCAAGCCACTTCTGATAAACTACTGTCCTATCCCCACCAAAGTCTCTAATGTCTCAAAACCTGGGTCCCCCAACAGAATGCTGTTCACATGATGTTGATATGCATTGCTGTGCAAAACTGCTGCTTATTGGGATTTGAGAAAAGTATGGTCGCCTTTTATGCATCATTATTTCACCCTGCAGAGCGCACACACAAAGGCCATCTTCAGCTTGGGAGAGTCAGCTGATAGATGATGGAGAGAGGTGGTTTTCTCCAGAAGGAAGCCTGTGCTGCAGCATCAGCACATTTGTGCATGACAGGTCTCTCAGGGACATCCAGAAGTGTCAGGCCAAGAGCACAGGTACAATGAGACTGGATCACACCCACACACTGAGCTTGCCTGAAGGCACTGGACTCGCTGCTGAGGACAGCAGTCAGCCAAGGCTCTGACCAGCTGACTGACCTGAAGGACTGGGGCAAATGCAAATATACGCAGCACATAGAAATGGAGTAACCATTTGACTGCAGGTGTCAGTACGGATCAGCCAGGGACTTGCTGGAGAGGTGGCTGCTGGACAAACCTTCCTCACCAAGAGGAACGCCACTAGCACACAGCTGATGCTGGGGAAGGCTGGAAGGGTCGCGGGGATTTGGTGCATGCACTGCAGACTAGGGTTGAGTTTGTTTAGTGTAGAGATAACATATGGACACGCATATGGCCTGGGGTAGGGTCGAAATATCTTGGACACAGGGAAGCAAGAAGCAAGAAAGAAATAAGTGAAGAAACAGTACTTTTGTTCAGGCTTCCTTTGCGATCGAGATGAAAATGAGCATCATGCCTTTTCATTTCCCCCTTCTCAAGCATCCACCAGTCTGCATCACTTGTGTTGCATGCAGCTGCAACACTAGAGCGACTGTGGAGTGGGAAGTGGGGGGACACTCTTCAGCTTGCTATCTCAATTTTTCTCAATAATTCATAGGATTATTTGATGAACTAATATAACTTCATGGTTCTCATTTGAGAAGCGTAAGAAAAAGGCTAGAACAGCAGCACTTACCTTCCCCTACCCCCAAAGGCAAACGAACCATTAGTGCTGCAGTAAAGCAGCAGAGCAAAGGTGTGTTTGCTGCACGAGGTCTCATAAAACTGAACTTTGCCCAAGACTGAGCAAAACTGTAAGAAATACACAGTCGACAACTAAAGACGTGATTTTTATAAGGACAAGTCATTTATGACCTTCATCTGATACTTTATATGGTTTAAATTTTGTTACACAACATCCATTCCTATCACGTTTGGCAGGAGAGATGTCAAGGCAGTAGGACAGATGCAATAACCACATTTGTTATGCTTACTTGTTACTGAGCTACCTTTTCTCATTTAAAGTATTTTATGGTCAAGTTGCTCCATTTGCATAATTACTACCACATCACCAGTCAATCAATTTTATCTGTTTCTCTCCCAAGCCAATCTAAAGTATGATACTTATATAAAAACATCATGCACGATCATACAGATTTCACATTTGTTATTGCTTCAGGTCAAAAAGATCTGATAAAATTGCCCTCTGCTACTTCCCCTTCCCTGGCAGCTTGTTTCATTCACTGTTCTGGATATTTTATATCACACAGTAGTATTGTTTATCAGTGATTTTATTTTCCTTTAAATGGGAGACAAAATAAAATAAGTAATAGAGAAAGTCAAAACAAAGCAAGTAACTACTACAGGCAATTATGAGAATTACTCATTTTTACAAGCACATGGAATCACAAGTGCAGGTTGACAGGTTTGTCACACAGACATCTGTGGGAAAGTAAAAAATACTCCTGTTTTCTGGGTAAATTCCAGACTATATGCCAAAAAATGTCTCTGTGATTTCAATGGCACCTGGATTCCAATGACCAGAGAAACTTGGTGGCTGTATTTCACATCTTGGCAAAATATTAAAAAAAAAAAAATTAAACTTGAGGTAGATGACATGACTTACACAAGTGTCAGGACAAGCCAAGATGAGCAAATTCTTTACTAGATTTTATATATTAGTAAAGAAGTGTGACACCAACCATCACTGTTGTGAGTTATGCTGGCTGGATCTTGCCCCCAGTCCGCACGACACGGAGAAAAATCAGAGATACCATAAATGTTGATAATAAGAGGTACTTCTTAATTTCTTGGTGGCAGGAGTTAGCTCTCAGTTATGAATTATCAAAGAATTAACAATCTGATGATGTTCCTTAAAAATTTTTTGCTGATCCTTGCTCATCTTCCACGCAAGACACACTATGGCAGACTCAACTTTTCATCTCTTCTTAATGCAGACTTACTGAATGTAAACCTCACTTTTGATCGTTTGAAGAAGAAATGAAAAAGTAGCTTGTCTTCTGCATAAAGAAAAGTAGACAAAGAGATTCTTAACTACAAAAGTTCTCAACTCCAAAAGATTCCAAACGGAGCCAAAAACCATGCAATACCTCATTTCTGCTGACTAATTTATCTTGTTCTCCTAGGTGTCCAAAATGTCAGGTTTGTGTTTGTTGCTGTTTTTTGTTTGTTTGTTTCATTCTTTCTTTCTTATGGATCAGATTGCAGTTTGAAGTGAATGGCAAAATTCCCACTCATTTTCACCAAATGAGGAATTTACATCTGCTTTAATAAAAGGCTTCTTGCCCTTGTCTCAGTGGTGCAGTCCACTGTTTCCTTCTGCTCCTCTGTAGCCCATTGTTGATTCAAGATCTGTTATTTGCATGCTGCTAGAAGATAATCCAGTGTGCTTTAAACAGGAAAACTCATGAAGGAACTGGACGGTGAGCTGTTTGTTATTTGTGGTTTGGAAGTAAGTTCTTCACTGTCGATGAAATTGTTACAGGAGAAGAGCTATTTCATTCAAACTGCTTTCAAGGCAACTGTTGACAGTTTCCCTCAGGAAAGCCAAGCCTCACCATTTACAAATAGTGGGTTCAGTCTTATCCTGATACGGACAATGCTATCAACAAGCTTCTGTCTTCAGGTTGATAAAAAAAGGCTTAATAAAACAGTCTTTGTAAAAACTTATAGTGACAATACCAGCACACAAGCTAAGATGAGGTAAATCATTTGACCAACTTGTACTTGGCTGGAGATTTGGGGTAGATGAGGGGTGTTGCTGTAGCATGCACTTGTTTTCCCTCCAGTGAAAGATGAATATGTGGTGGGAATGCCTCGCTCTGAAGCCTGAGCTGACAGGCTCACATCTATTAATGAAAGCCAGATAAAACTCCACTCGAGTGGCTTCTTTCTTTCCACTCGGAGACAGCCTGGATTACTAGTTTTTCAGCCGTGCAGTTTGTGCTGTGTTCTGCATGGATATAACCTGTATATTAATGTGAATATAAAGCTAAAAAGGGAAACAAGGGGACAATGTGTCCTGTGGTGGCATCAGCACCCTACTGACCCCTCAGGTGACCCACCTGATATCCCACACAGGCAGGGCAGCTGCTCAGTCACTCTCACCAGGATGGGACACGGTTGAAATGGCAATCCTGTGATTGAAAGGTGGAGAGATGCCAGGCTGTGAAGTGCCACCAGGGTGGTACTGACCGAGTACTGGCACAGGTGCCCTGAGAGGTCGTGGAGTCTCTATTCCTGGAGATATTCAAAAGCCATCTGGACACGGTCCTAGGTAACTGGCTCTAGGTGGCCCTGCTTCAGCAGTGGTTGGATCAGATGACTTCCAGAGGTCCCTTCCAACCTCAGCTGCTCTGTGATTCTGTGAGTACTTAATCCAAGAAACTTCTGCCTTCCCAGCTGAGCTATGTGTGCCTTTCATGTCCCCTAAGTAGTTTCCTACCCACTAACAATTTTGCAAACGTTCCCGGCTTTTTTTTCCTGGATCATGACAGTGTGCTCACTTGATTCTCCCTGAAAGGCTGCTGTTGGGGTATCATGCACATATCTATGCACACACAAAAGTGATCAAATATAATAAATGTGTAATATAAAGAGTGATCTGTCTTGCAGCTCATTTCCAAGTGTAATTCAAGTGACTTTGCTCTGATGAGCCAGATTCTCTTTGACTCCAGGGTGTTTTCTAGGACTACTCTTTCTGGAGGGCTAAGCAAGAAATAGCATTAACAGGCTGAAATTCTGCATTTCACGGGGCTGTGGGCAGGGTCCTCTCAGGAGACAGTCCTTGATTCAGGAACTCACTTCCCCCTTTGTGTGAGGGAGCCCAAGTTTGTTGACTTTCCCAACACGTTGCACAGGCTATCTATTTATTCAGGCTTTTTCTGAGCGGGTGGGTTTGGTGAGGAGGATCCTTGAAATTTCCTTTTTCTTTCATTTCTTTGGAAGATACCCGTTCATATCCTTACTGGTTTCCAGGCTTAACTACTTGTCCCTTACGGCTCCTAAAGAAGCATGGTAGATGTACAAAGCTGCAAAAAGAAAAAGATTACATGGAGAAATTACTCTCTTCCTACACAAGCCTCTGTACCAGTTCTTTAGTAATTAAGGGAGGAAACCAGACTTCCTCCTTCCCAGTGATGCCAGACATTGCTGGCTCGGTCCTTGGCAGTGCCGGTGCAGGAAGCGTCCCTCATCCTCAGACACTCACATCCTTACAGACTGAGGACAAGCTGGCAGATGGATGCGGCAGGGCCGGCTGTACCAACAGGAACAACCTCTTTGTCTCCTGTTGAGCACTTCGGAGATCAAAAAGGATGTGCCGTTGTTAGCTGTGCTCCCCACCAGCTGCAGCAGGCCAAAAGGGACCAAGGCAGGGCTGATCCTCCTGCCTAGGGAGAGGAGGGTGGAAGGATGAGGGGGCAGGGAGGGGGAGATTTTGGACTGAGTTGATAGCAGCATAAAATATTTTTCAAGCAGTAAATCTATTAGATAAACTAATCTCAAGTGTTATGAGATTCCAGATGAAATACTAGAATATGCCAAGCTTCTCATTCTTATTTCCAAGTGTTGAGTTAATTTGGATCCAAACTGAGCCAAATTTCGCCTTAGTGTAAGCAGGTGCAACTCCACGGGCTTGAACAGGGTTACACCCACTTACAACAGGGCTGGATTTGTCCTGACGTGATTTAAATAGGGCAGAACAGAGCACAGATGTTTCCAGAGTTTCGTCTTTGAACCAGGAGCTGCACAAACAACGAAATAGTATTCTCGGTCTCTCATACCAAGCCGTGGCCCGGTGGAAAGTTCTGTTTAAGCACAAGGCCTCACTATCTTTCCTTTTTTTTTTTTTTTGTTCATTTGCTGCGACTTTTACCTACTTTCTTTTCTTCCTCATCCTTGCGTATAAGATGTTTCATTTAACAGGAAAGACCTGCCACCAGGGTGAATGAGAGTCTTGTTGATGGATTCACCTGATCCAGATGTTATCGCATTTCCTTCCGACTTCAGTACAACTGGATACTGGAACAATACTTAGGTTGTAATTTTCACTGCAGGTTTTGTGGTCATTGTGTTTTGCCTATTCTCTGTACTATTTAAAAAATAAGACAATCTGTGATATTGGGAATCTATTTGGCTTCCCACCAAAACCAGTGACTCTTGCTCATTTAATACCATGGCTCAACACAGAAGCAAGGTTATATATGGAAAATAAAAAGTGGTACATTGACCTTCCAAAAGTGCTTGGTTTCAAGTTAGGTTATAGATATATAACTATGGACAGAAAAACAGTGCTGGATATGGATACGACTGTTGCCCTTCCCTGTCACACCACCGAACGAAGCAACCACCTTGCTGCCTGGAGGGTTCTGCTGAGGTCTGGCAGAGTGGCACTGCCAGCCTGGACTAGGCTCTCAACACAGCTTTCCTCCATCCGTGGCTCAGATCAGCGATGGTCAGCAGTACTGGGAGCTGCCGGAGGGGCGCAGAAGGTTCCCACCAACCCAGCTCCTGGCGATGCTCAGGGAGCTCGGGCCCCATCTGGAGAGTGGTGTCACCTGGTTTTTGTTCGTCCACCCGGATATTTGTGGCTCACAACCATTAACTCATCCTCTGCTCCCCCTCCGTGCGCGCAGAGCAGCAGTTTGTCATCCGCTTCCTTCCTCCATCGCCCCCCGCCACGGCATGGCCGATGGAGCCGCGCGGCCCTGGAAGGAAGGAAGTCACCAACCCACCTCCCGCTGCCCTCCTGGGAAGCGGGGCCTGAGTGCTACATCGCTGCTTTGGTGCACGGGAGGGAGTGGGAAAAAAAGCGCGTGCTTTACGTTACCATCCTATTCGTGGATGGTAACCACCGTGCTTTTCTGATGGGATGGCCAGCTGTTATTTGCATGAGTCATGATTTTTCTCATTTCAGCAGGTCCGTGAGCATCCCAAGAAGCATTCAGCACTGCAGGCAGGGCATCAGCGGGTTGCTGCCTGCCAGCCACTCGTGTGCCTTGGGACATCACAGACACCAGGGCAATTACAGCAGGCAGGTCTTCGGCCAGGTGCCGACTTGGCACTGATGGAGCTGTAACTGGGCCTGAGCAAAGGCTCTGAGTTTACCCATGGGGAGTGGAAAGATGCACCTGTCCCATAGGGATGGAAGTGTGTGCAGGCTGAGGCATTTCCTCTGCTCTGGAGCCTCAGGAGGCTCAGCTATTTGAGCAAGCCCGTGAAGCAGGTCGCTTTGCTCCTTCAGGATCAGATGCTTAACGGTGCGACTTGGTCATCCAAACGAACTTTGGGCGTTTTCAGGGCTTTCAAAGAATATTTGCTGTTAAGCAGCGAATCCTTAACATCTAGGAAAATATGGACCTTCTTAAAGATATATATGAGACCATCTTCTGGGTCTTCCCAGATGGCAAGGCACTCTTTCCATACTGTTACTCCAGTAACTTACTCTCCTTAAAACTCACACAACAGGGGCAGGCTTGCTCATGTCCCTGAACTGATAACATGCTTTTTAGCAACAATAGCAGCCTCAGCTGCAGAAACCACTTTAGGTTCAGACCTGGAGGATGTTAAGCCTCATCTTGCACTTCCCCTTCAGCCATCCCTTTTGTTACTCGTGTTAATATTCTTGGCTAGAGCAGCTCGTGCTGAAGGAAGAGGAACAAAATGTTCAGCCTTTTAAGTACTCAACTTTGGAGGATTTTTTTTCTTGCACTGCAAAGATTTTACCTAGTCTGGATTCAGCACAGGACCTTGCAGGATTCATCTCACAGGCACATACAAATTGATGTGCTCTCAGACTTTGGTAATACAAATCTGTGTGTATGCCATATCAAATCAGTGGTCAAAACTAAGCAAGGCAGAAAATAATAATAATAATAATAATAAAAAGATAACAGTATTTATAGGTTTTCTTCCTATAAGTTGAACACATTTGAATTAATAAAAACTTACAGGGGGCTGGGCAGATATTCAGAGTATGATGTTGAGCTGCTGCCAGACTCCCTGTGGTAAGTTTCCACTAGAGGCATTCAGATTTTTTACTGAGCTCTACCTGGAGTCCTTACCCTGTGTCCTTGTTTGAAGGAAAACTTTGTAAGTCCTTCCCACCTGGGATGCTACAATGGGTTTGACAGAGATGGTCCAGACTACATCTCAGGAGTCTCACTTTATTCTCTGATACTCTTTCAAATAACTCAGTCCTGAACATTACAGAAGCTTGATGATGATATGTTTTACATTTAGATGAGACAGTCAGTTCATCTGAAAGCAACTGCTCCGACTTATCCTCATGCCGACTGCTGCAGCAGTTACACTGGGCATCTGCTTGGGCATTTTCATCTTTCAAGTGTTTTACAGGCAGAGGAGGTGGGCAGGAAGCTGGTGTGGTGCAGTGTACGATATCTTCAACCCTGCTGTATGGCTTCCCTGGTTAAGCAACAGCTAGGCTTACTGCTCCATTTATTTCTCATCTCAATAAAGCTCAGTGATTCCCAGCTTTCTTGTTTTAATTTGAATAGTAATTCTACTAAATACCGTACTTTATGATCATGCTGTACTTGCCATTCCTATTAACAAATTCTAGGAACCTGGGATTTCCCTCAGTGGAATAAGCTATTGGTCTGCCCAGTCTTGACTCTTAGCTAGAGCTCCATGCTTTCAGCAGGAGGCTGGGCCAGGCCACATCCACGGCTCCCTACCAGCCTGGACGACCGTGTGAGTCAAAGACGCGATTCTCTTACAATGTACTGTTATGCACTATGCAAGGCTTTCTTGATATCTGAGTGCAATCAGCTTTTGTCACAGAGTATGTGCTTATATCCCTTTGCACAGCTATCAACTGAAGCCCACCAAATTAGCCATTCCCTTCAAAATGCAATCCCATCATCTGACTTAGCTTCTGTGAAGAAACGCTTCCATTAACGTATTCAAAATGTTTCATGCTTTTACTTCAGTGACTGCTGTCTCTGTCACTTTCGACCAAAATCCCTTCAATCCTGAAGTTAACATGTATTTGTTTTGTTGTTGTTGTTGTTGTTGGTTGTTGTTTTTCCCTTTTTCTGATGTAAGTAATGCTTTATTCAGTGGGAGACATGCACACTTTGGGAGTCTCTGTGGTTCTTACTCAGTGGATAGTGTCTAGTCACTGGGAAGATGTTCCTGACAGAGGCAGGAAGAGTAAGGAGGCACAGGGCATCTCCAGAATAACTGAAAGTCAATTTTAACACCCCCAACACCCATATGCTGCCTTCTCCTTCACCCAGAGCATGCTTTACAGGCAGAGCAATGTTGTCCATCTGACGTGAAGCCTGGGCTTGGGCTTCAGGGTTACTTCTCCTCTAACTCAGCCAAAGGGAACAGCTCCCACTTCATGAGTCTTCTCCAAGCGATGAGCGCAGGCAGAGTGAGGAACGCCTCTAGACAAAGTGCTTGCCTTCCTCTGGGATGTGTGTGAACACAGTGATGAATTCACACTTCCTTCAAGAACAAGGCAAACTCTGCTTTTAAAAATAGCAAGGTATATTATATATGTACAAAGATACTTGATTTATTGATGCACAAAGATATATGTAAATCAGTCATACACAGGCACCAATTCTGATACTCAAACAGGGCTGCTACAAAGGAAAGCAGTATTCAGTCTCATATTTTCATAGATCTAATCTGTTGTGTTCATCTTGTTCCTTTAAAATAGCCAACTATATCTGACTGAGTTAATTTAATACAATTGGAAGACATTTATTACCATCTTTGGTGACTTGGGTTGGCACTAGCTGTGAAACGGTGTGCACATTAGCTTGCAGAGAACTGAGCTGCACAGAAACATGGGGAATTGATTTTCTAAATGTCTGGAGAGCTCTCCTACTGGGTACAGAGCCACTGACACACACTACTGGCGTGGGCCCTGGGGCAAAGGAAGAAACAAAAGAAATGCCCAGTCCTCATTCCTGAGCCCAGGAAGCTGAAGGTAATGGGAAGGGATGAGTGTTTGTTACTTCAGACGAGGTTAATAGTTCCGCAGGTGAGGAGTAAATTTTAAAAGACGGGTTAAGTTGCTATTTTCATTTTAAGTACAAATTTATCATAGTAAACAATGAGGAATGGGAAAACATGCAAATGTCCCATTTCCTCATGTGTTTCAAGACAGCTAACAATGATGACCCATTTGGGAGATTTTGAAAGGAGCATCATTCCACACCCTCGCTCAGCTGTCATGTATTGTTATTTATTCCTCATCAATTGCTAAAACTCCTGAGTGCAGTCTTATTGCTGGCTGTACTTCCTTCCTTCAGCATTTATCCATTGGGCTGCAGCATTTGGCTCTTTCCTCAATGCTGCAGGAAGTGCTTGTGACAGAGACGTCACATCATGGTGTCACAAGACAGTAAATTGTGACAGGGCTAAAGGTGTGCGCAGATACACCCAGGTACAGACAGCTGCACGTATAAAAATATGACTTTTTCTTATAGTCACTATGACAGGGAAAGCAAGTCACTTAGCAATGAATAATTTTCAAGAGCTGTGTTTAGTATTGGCTACGAGGAGAAAAACTAGTTACTTGCCTGGGTGTTTTGCTAAAAGGATGAAGAACGGTTACTTAGAACATTTGCCTGGTTATCTATACTAATCTTGTCTGCAGCATCTCAAGATACAATCAATGCCCATTCTGTGCCCATTCCTCTTTATTCCATGTCTCAGATCTATTGAAAGAAAAAATGACCTTTCACCATCTCACAAAGGTGTCGTGAGAACAAATATATTAAAGATCAGGAGGCGGCGTGGATACTGCAGTTACTGGACTATACAAATCCCCCAGGAATAGAACTAGGACATTTTTATACCTTCATAGGTTTTAGAAAAAAATTGCTTTTCTTTTTAAAACAAGCTCAAAGAGCAGGAGGTAGTCACATTTCTGTTTCACCTTACTATTGGTAGTTTGGCAGTGTCATTAAATAATGTTGTAGAAGGTTAATAAGTTTTAGTCAAGCAATGTAACATGGCAATAAAATTTTCAAGCAAGAGACCTGTTTGAAAGGTCAATGACCTCATATAAATTGCTAAGTGTCAATAAATATCTTTCAACACAGGTGGAACAGTATTTGTATGGTTATGGACAGAGCTGTAGAGTTTAACTTGCTCAAGACCATTAAAGATCTTATGCTTACAGCTGAACTATGAATGTCATCAATGCAACCTTTAAAACTATGCCCACTCCGACCTGACTTTTTCAGAAACAGTGCTGCTGTTTTTGAAAACTGAAGGTCACCACGAAAGCTGAAAGGCTTTCAAGTAAAGAAAAAAAATGCCAACTGCCTCAGTAAAGTTTGATTTTCTTTTGATTTCATTGAAACATGATTCCTGAATCATTTTGCTTTACAGTTTTTTCCCAAAGAGATACAATGCTGCATTAACCATCTTCTTTAGAATTTTGACTCCTGGAACTAAGGTAATATATGATGACTTATTAAACTAGGAACACAGAGGAAATTTCTAACTTCAGTATTCTCATGTACCAACATAATCTCTTGGGCAGGATTTGCTTTTCTGTAAGACGCATCTACATATGCTACTTCTTGTGCCACTAATGGAAATGGGAGGGGACAGACATTAAACGCTCTTTCACAAGGACTTTCCAACTTCATGCTATGTTTGGATGCACACATGCCAGGTGACCAACATTCCAGGTCTTTATGAATGGAGGAAAGAATATACTGAATTACCTTACTGCTATTGCACATGCAATTTCAAAGCAAAACAAAACATGTCTTTCATACATGATTCATCTTCTAGGAATTCATGCCTTCATAGCACCTTTTCTAAAACAGGAAAGAAATATATGTTGCTAAGCTACTTTCGTGCTTTGAGAAATCCCATTGCAGTTTCCATTGTCCAGTTTGTGTTCTGAGGGCTGTGATCCATCATACAGCCTTTTTTCCCCCATAATGGATAACTGCTCTTTGAAGATGAAGGTAAAGAGTCACACTGATTCCCTGCTTCACTAAGCAGGTTTTACCTCTTACACCTGTGCAAAGTGTGCCCCAGTCTCATATTGAGCCGCCTGGCTGGGAAGGGCCAGGAAGATGCAGACGAAAACTCCCCAGGCAAATCCTGCAGGCAGCGGGGCACCAAGCCAGCTCTGGTGACCTTAGGCTCCTCGCTGGAGCCCTCAACAACATGTTGATGTCTGGGCTGGGGCACTTGGTGCTCCAGCCAGCATCAGTGCCAGCACTTTTGCCCAGCAGCTGCAGTAACCTGCATCTCAAGGTTCCGGTCTCCCATCTTCCCATCTTCGACTTGGTGCACATAAACTTTATACAGTATACAATTCACACAGAATTACTTCACACTTGTGTCTCTTAAGAGCTGCTGTCTTCAGGTTAACTTAGAGTTATAAATAGGACTGGCTAACGTGATTGTACAAGTTTTCCCCCAGATCCTGGTCAATACTGTAATTCTGACCTGTAACGCACTTTCCCAGCAATTCCAGTACTGGGCATCTCTTAAGCAAATATGGCTAATCACTTCAACAGGTTGCTGACTTTTATGAATTGAATTGCATGGCAAATAGCTGTGACAGTGTGTACAACACTGCCAGACAAGAAAACATCATCATTATGTAGGGCAGAATGTGCCCCATCTCAAGAGAAGAAGAGTTGTCTGCAACACTTATAAAAGAAGAGTGTTACGTGGTGGTATTGGTGTTTGTTTGTTTGTTTGTTTGGAGGGGGGTGCTGGTGGTGGGGTGGTTTGGTTTGTTTGCTTGTTTGTTTTTTCTATGCATCTAGGAAGCCAGTGCTGAAACTTCAGGTCAGACACCCCGCGAGCTGGATTCTGCCTCTCCGCTTTCCCAGGTGGGCACTTCATGCTGAATAACGTGTGACAAGCTGTGACAGCTCTGTGTGTGACACAGAGCACAGCAGCAAATGCCGCTGCGGGACGCTCACCTACCCCCGCAGCGGCCGACAGAGGAAGCCCCACACGACATTAACGCCGGCTTTCTGCGGGCACCTACTCCCGGTTTCAAACGCTGCCTCCCCGCACCCATTCCTCTCTCCTCCGCCTGGGCCTCGGGGGCGCCCCGGGGCTGGGCCCGGCTNGCTAAGGGCTCCTGCTGGTGTCTCTCGTACCGGCTTGCGGTACGGGGCCGTCGTAGCGAAGACAGGGCAGGAGTGGATTTCGGGAGACCGGAGGGGTCGGCCTGCTGTCCCAGCACGGTCTGGGCCGCAGCGCTGCTGTAGGCGGTGATAAGCAAGGAGCCCCCAGCCCCAGAGCTCATGGTGGTTGTGGGCCCGCCGCTGCCGGCTCCCTGTTTTGTGAAATAATCCCTGACTTGCTTTAACAGCTACGCTAATCCCCCCATGAAAGGAAGCAGCTTATTGCATCAGTCCTGCCACTGGCAATCTTCTTCCGTTTCCATTTTCCGCCTCTTGCCCAAGTTAATTTCAATCTTGTCGCACCTGAAATGAGTTTGGCCGCATCTTTCTTGCAGTATATAGACTGCATTTACATTAGTAGTTTAGTGCTCTGAAGGTTTTGACATAGTTAGACAGTCAGGCCAGCTAAGCTATAGTTTGCTTTATACTTCATATATCAAAGAGCATTCAGAGCACTTGGAATACTCCAGAAATCATTTCCCTGCAATTTTCAGCAATCCAATACAAATTCTTGGTAAAATGATACATTAGTCACATATTACACAACATGTCTTTCTCCAATAACTTACAGCTCGTTTTAACTGTACTAAAAATAGTGGTTATAGCCCTCATTAATTATAAGGATGTTGGATAGTAAATTGCTACAAAAAAGTTCTCATGCCAGGAACTGCAGCTCCCTTGTTTGTATTTGATGTCTGTATTATGAGACAAATAAAGTTTCCTCTCCCAAAACCACATGCCCTGGCCCAGAAGAGCTGGCAAAATTCCCCTGAAAGAAAGCCAGGGAATAGACTAGGGGGACACACAGGCTTAGGGGGTCTGTGATACCTGAAGTTCATGAAGGTCCTCTCCACGCAGCTGCCCTGAGCTCCAGGGCACAAAGTGACTGGAGAAAAAGACTGGGAGATCTGGGACATCACCCTGTGGTTTTGAAAAGGGTTACTTCCACAGCAAATGTTCTCTTTTTGTAACTTATAGGATGGAGGGGAGGATGGGAAAGTTGTTGCAGGCTCAGAATGACCCTGAGAGCCGGCTAGGCTCTTTTTATCTCCTACATTTGGAAATGGAGACCCTACTGCCCAAAGGCTTCTTACACACATGTGCCACCCCACGGTCTTCAGACTTTCCCTGGAGCAGTAGCCTCACAGCACAGCACCAGCAAATGCGTAAAAGGCTGCAGCAAGCTCCAGGGCTCACCCCTGGTTTTGTGTCACTGGCTTCAGCGAGGTCACACAGCCGGATGTCTGGAGTTGCTTGTGGCACTTGCAAGCAAGATCTTGACAAACACTGCAGAGTATGCGACTGCAGGGAATCCCATTGATTTCAGGAGGCTATTTTCAGCATGTGCGACCAAAGGTTATGAAAATTGGCAGTATTGCACTGAGGTTAAACCAGCAATCTCCCTTCAGAAGAATTTTGTTTGGAAATCTATGTGCATCCAATGGGAACACAGGCAAGTGAGAGGGAGATGATATTGTAGATAGATGATATATGTATAAAATTATGACTGGTGTGAAAAAAAGTGAATTCGGAACAACTACCACAGTACTAGAAGGAAAATTACATTTCCACAGCAGCCTAAATTGACCTAGCAACAGGGCCTTGGCCACACTGTCTTCTTCAGCTAGCTTAAAAAGTGACGAGTGTTCTGCCGGTCTAGCTCCATAAGGTAGGTCAACATGGAGACAGGCAAGTGCCACCTGAACTTGCATGTGGCCGAGGCTGAGGACAGGGCCAGGCAGAAGGGCAGGATGCAGCCCTGGTGCCTTACCCCATGACTCTGGTGGGACCTGCCCATACTTCCATGGAAGCCAGTAAAATGCCCAGCCAGCCAGCAGTGTGAACCCTTGTCAAACAAACCTGCTGCAAAGTCAAACAAACACAAGGAGATCATTTTCTCCTGCGGAAATGCAGAAAGAAATGGTAGCATTTGTTCCCTTCAGCATGTAATGGAGGGATGAAGTCTACGCAGGTCTGGAGAGAGGTTAGAGAAATTATGGGAGGATGCATCCACCAGCTGACTTCCAAAAAGCTGAGAAGTTGTGCTGGGAAAGGATGGTTTCATACAGGATCTGCTCTTCCCTGTGCACCACCTCCCAGCCCCTTTGGTGACAGGCCAGGAACTGCTGATGGGACAGCTCAGGCACTGCCATACTCATTGGAACCTTCTCCTTTGTCCCTCTGATAGCTCAAGCCAGTAAAGCACGCACAGAAATTCACTGTATTGGAAGAATGGTTCCCTTTTCTGCAGTTTTCTTCCCCTTAACTGAGCTTCATCCTATGCCTGATGTGCTATTCAGGGTCTTTGCGTACATGTGAAGTTTCACTGCAGCAGTCATGCAGTAGAAAATAAACACCAACCCAACAACATTACAGTACAATTTCCTTGCTAAAATACAATGGTATAAGCTGGTATAATAAGGCATTCTATGATTTATTGTGAGTGAGGGCTAGATCCAGAAAACTCTTTCACTGCATTCTTGTCTCCTCAGCTAGAAGCCAGCCTTTTTTTTTTTTTCTTCACTCAGATTTGATAGATTTCTCTGAATATTTTGGGGTTTTGTTTTTATTTTGTTTTGTCACCTAAGTGTAGTGGTGATGATTGTCAGAAAATGTGGAATTTATTTCCTTTGAGAAGGCCAGTAAAATCCAAACTCTTCCCAGGAAACCTATCTTTTTGTCCTTAAAACCCAGAGGCTCCAACTAGCATACTGAGACATATTAAAATAGGCTAAGCATTTACAAAACAGATGAGGACTTCAGACATTTGCTGCATTAAAATTAGTCGGAGAGCACAGCTCTATCTCAGCAGGCTGCACACAAAAGACAATAGCGCTCCAAAGCCCGCATTGCATAAACTGGTTAGTTAATGTGAGCTCGCCAAAGTCTGCTAGCATATTAGAGTAACAGGACCCATTCATGGGATGTCCCAATTAGCCTCATTATGTTGGAAAAATCCCCATCCCTAAACTCTTTTAAATGCCAGGAGTCAGCTAAAAGTTGGATGTTGTGAAATTTTCCAGCAGTAAGAGGGAAGCTGGGCTCTTCCTGCTCCTGCCCCGGCCACGGGGAACATTCCCAGACTCACTCCAGTAGGAGTGACCGCAAGTAAAGTAGCATTGAGGAGAATTCCTCAAAAACACCCCCTCAAGAGCCACTTTGGCTCCTCAGTCTCCTGCTGCTCCTGCATGCTATGACAGCTCGGAGTGTGCAAGTGTTGCGAAATTGTGGCTGTATGTAGGCAAGTGATCTGCTGGAAGCTGTCAGGTTTGAAGGTCGCCTTGCAGATTGGCAAGGAACAGTAGCCCAGAAGGATCGCTAGGTCATGTCCTCCTGCGTGCCGTACAACATTATGCTCTGCTAGACAGATGCTACTAGTGTTAAAAGCAGGGAGTATGTGATTAAGGAGCTTTCAGGCTTCTTGAAGAACACCTCCCAAAGAAAACTAAGTGCCTCTGAGGGCTAGCAGACAGGTGTTTGCTTTCTCTTTTCTGTAGCCTGGTACCAGGGTGCTAGCTAGCACACAATAAGCTGTTTTTCTTTTTTGTTCTTCCAAGCTAGACCAGATTAGTCTTCACATCCAACATGTTGAAAGAAAGTCACTTGTGCAACAGTTCTTGGGGTCAGTCTTTTATGCATCCCTAAACTGCCAACCCAGCCCTTACTGGATCTACCTGCCAGAGAGCCCAGCCTGGGTTGGTAAGAAACACACAAGAAAGAGGCCTTGTCATTGCAAATGATGTCACCAGAACTTATCACTGATTCAGGGTATTTTCGTGCTTTCTGGCATTGGACCTGCCACATGACCAACTGGCCCGTTTCCTGGTTCAGCCTGGAGCACAAGTTGCTTATGATTTGTAAACACAGGAATCAAGTGAGTTATAGTCTGGGAAAGGAATATAAGGGTTCTTTTTTCCACCAAAGCAAGATGTCTGTAGAGCTCTTCAGTGAAAATGCTCCTTCCGGTGTGGCCCTGCACACAGGAACAAGCCCTTTTTCTCCCCAGATGTGTGGAGCTGGGAGGATACTGAAGAGGCAAGCCAGCAGAAGAATGCAGTGCAGTCCCTGAAGAGTTGTGGCCTGGAAATTAGGCAGAAGATATCTTGTAGCATTGTTTGTTTAGTATGGCTGCTGGATTTCCCTTTGCTGCAGGGCTTGTGGAGGCTTTTCATTTAGCACAACCAGCAAGGAGCAGCTGGGGCAGTGACCGTACTGGTTAGTAGCCTGTAGAATAATAAGCTCCATACAACCTATGTTGGCTGGCTGCTTTAACTGACAGAAATTAAGAACTGCGATTTATTGATACTCTTGTCATAAGATGACCACTGCCTCTTTGCAAGGTGGCAAGTTATAGAAGAGTCATTCAGCAACATGTAAAAGAATTGTTGAAATTTAGGATAGTAAAGTAAGTCAATTCTAAATTGATGATGCTAAACTATCGTGGAAATGAGGTAAAACTCTAGTATGGGCAAGATGCTGCCAGGTGACAGCTTCAACATGAACCTAGAGGGACCTCAGTCTTTTAAGCCTAAAATTGAGAGATGGAAAAACATGGATTCAGCTGCCTAATCCTAGAGACCCATAGCTTCTTAGGTGTCTCCTTTTGGCCTGAAAGTTGCCCTTGACTTGCAGGGATTCCGGCTGCATTACTGCTGGACAGAAGAGACCTGACAACCAGGTTGTAGGCAGGGCAGGAAGGGTAAGCAGATGCGGTCTTTGGCCTTTTCAAGCTGTTTATGCAGAGGAAAGGCGTGTGCAACCTGCTGGCCAGGACAGCAGGAGCACAAGAGGCAGCGTGTGTGTCAGCAGCACGCTAGGAGGAGCCCCTCCTTCCTGTCCCTGGTCCTGTACCCAGGTCTACCCAGAGCCATCCCCAGCCAACAGATCGGAGTTTTCTTTTGAAGGTGGAGCAGTGCCCCTTGATGATTTCCCTGGGAGAAAATCTGTAAGCACCTCGCTTCAAAAGGTCCCTCTGCGGGGGTACTGGCACCGCATTACCAACCTTCATTCAGATATCTAACCTCCCTGGATCAGGGGTATGCAGTGAATTAGGGATTGGTTCCACCATGCGCTAGTGCTTTCTGCTCACAGCCAGCTTCCAGCTCAGCATGTAGATATTTTTGGGCTGTCCTTTGGACGTACCTAGTCCTCTTCCCACATGATAGTTTTAGCCTTAACCTTTCATACAGCATTCTGGGTTCTGCCACTGCTACACATTACTTGTACTGAACTTGTAGGTGCCTAGTCCTTTGCTGGATGTGACCTAAGGTTTATTAATTGCATTAAGTGAATGCTACCCAAGCCCAAAGATTTTACCACAAATACACATGTTTAAATAACTTTATTTGGCCAGTTTCTTCTCTTTATTGACTTTTTGCAAATGATCCCCTGGCAGGCAAAATGGCACATTGTAAGCATATATTGCAGATTATTCACACTACAATTCACACGCTATTCCAATGGGCCCTAGGGGGAAAAAAAATCTACTAGAGTAGGATGCTGGGAAACTGTCCTTTATTCACTGTTAACTTCAGTGAGGGTGAGACGGTCCAAGAGGCTGGAGAAAAGTCTTGTGACATGTGCATAACATTCCCTGCTGCTCACTGGAAAAAATCTGCACTTATTAGAAGGAGTAAGGGATTCCTGACTGATGGAAGAACATGACTGCTCTTTGCTGAACTCTTAGCATTGCAACTCGTCTGCATTTGAGAGTCAAAAATAACTGTCTCAGAAGTGGTCTGATACAAACATTTCTTGCTGCCACCTTATACTACCTCAGGAACTGTAGATTGCCTTTCTCTTTTGCTTCATTGTCTCCATTCTTGATTTCCCTGAGAATCTAAGGCACATATAATGCCTATTTGCACTTACCCCATCTATCAGACTATTATCAGTTAAAGCCATTTAAAGCCATTAATGCTTCTGCTTTTACCATAACAAACAGCTTACTTCATGAGCTCATTCATGAAAACTAAATTAATTTTAGAGGCTAATAGTGACAGGTAGAGCACATGTTATTTTTACTGTAGGAAGGATGTCCAATTTGAGGCTTACTGGTGGTGCTTACATATGAGCTGCGCTTGGGCCGCAGCCACTGGATGCTGGTGAGGTTCCCCTGATGCCACGCCAGTTTTTCCCCAAGGGAAATTTGTCCCTCTTTTTAGGTATGAGGGCAATATTTATAACATTAGGTATTAGAGCAATATCAGATAAAAGAGCAATATTTATAACATTTATTTCACATAATCTCATTTACAGCTGTATAATTATATTCAGAAATGCAATGAGTGAATATATTTCTGAAAATAGTTCCAATGCTTTCAGAATGATAAAAATGTGAATAAAGAGATCCTTGAATACACTAATGAAATTAAGTCAGTATAAACAAATTCAGATATAAACTCACTGGTTTCAGTGGCGTTATTTCTGATTTTGACACTGATACTAGTGTAAGCCAGAACAGAATCGGGTCATCAGTGTTTTCCAGAGTTTGGAAGGACATAATGGATAAAACTTAATGCTTTTCAGCCTAGACTTTTTAGTTGTGTACACTCGTCTGAATTCTTCTTTTATAATGGCCAAGCCATTAAAAGGAGACCTTTCCTACCCCTCTAGCATGTAGCAGCATTAATAAATCAAATGATTTCTTGCTGGCCAAAGTAAGTTGGCCTGAAAAAAAACTTTGTATAATATGCAGGCTATGTAGCTGTGATCTTCTTTACTGTAATAATATGGTTCTGTATGCCGTACATGTAGTATTTGCTTAAAGAAAACATAAAATCAATATTCTTTTAGAAGAAAACTTTTTGGTTGAAAATATGTAGCAATAGCAATGCATGTAATATAGTTTAACAATCTTAAATATTCCAGACAGGAAAAGTTTTTTGTCAAAGTCTCTGACAGTTTAAACTTTAAAGCTTCAGCAAAACTTTTAAACTTTTAAACTTTGAACCTGTTTGAACTTCATTTGATTTATGAATTATTAAATGTACCACTGAAATTCACCGTCTTTATTTTCATCTAGTAAAGATTTTTTGTTTAAAAGCTGCAGATGAAGAGTGGGAACTAAGGAAATGCAGCCTGAGGAGATTATAGCGCAGTTTTATCAGAACAGCATTCCTCTCAGCTGTATAAAACAAAAACCCAGTAAAATATTTAGAAGTGGAAGAGATAAAGGACTAAAACTGGTATATACAAAGTGTGGAGAAAATGAATGCTAAACTGGAAAGCTGGATTAGACAAGATTTTGAAAATTAGATATCTCTAAATTAATTATTTAACCCTTCCTTCATGTCATGCTCAGTTTTTATATGTCGGGATTAAGAGAAGGGCAACACCAGGTTAACAGTGTCTTTAAAATTAAGTAGAGGGCAGTGGGAAGGAGGAAGGCATTACTTTAGAAAGTTTCTCTAGAGGAAACAAATCTATGGAAAGGGAAATGCCCTGAATGGCTCCCAGAGTCCTGAGCCAGAGTGCTGGCTGTAATTTATGTCCTGGCTGACGGGGGACCTACTTAACTCACGGCACTGAAACGATATAGGTATAAAATGGAGAAGCAGAGTGATCAGCGCCGCTGCTGCAGCAGCACTCACACGAAACTAATCACATCTCTCAGATCCTGTCCCAGCACGGTCTGGGCACCGCACAAACCTGTGGGAGCGCAAGGATCCCGGGGGGGATCTTTCCGAAAGCCTGTAGGAAAGTCTGCCCTGGAAGAGGCACAGAGAGAGCGTGGCGGCAATCTGTGCACAGGCGGCGGGTATTTATAGCCTGTGTCTGAATGAGCCTGTACAGATGCAGTTTATCTGGGAGTGCTAGATACTGTCTGCATATTGATGATCCCTTGCTTGCAGGATAAAAGGAGAAATAAATAGAAGACAAACGCACTCGTTGGCTATTTAATGAATTGTAAAAGTCTGCTTTGCTGCGCTGGTTTGTGGCAGAGTCCCCGGGGAAGGCACGGTCCCCCTGCCAGCGAGCAGAGCTGTGCTGGGGCAGGGGATAGCCGAGAGAGCGGCGTCCAGCAGCCGCCGGGAAACGCGCATTGCTCCAGCCCTCCTGTACGCCTTCCAGCAACTGTTGTCGCAAGGCAATCACGTTAATAAGGCCAGAGATAAAAGGGATAAAGCACACCGGGGAGACTGAATGAAACTGGAGCTGCATAAATGCTGAAATACCCAAACTTGGCAAACGTGTAATGTCAACAGTTTAAGTTGCAGTTGAGCTTCTGAACTTATAGTGAAAGGAATAGAAGACAAGGGTAAAAATGAGGAAAAATTGGGGAAGAGGGAGGCCAGAAACAATGTACTCCTCAGCCTGTGTATGCAGCCATTACAATAATCCACACAGCATCTAGCCTCAGGTTACACACAGAGAACAAGGTCTTAAACAGGAGAGAAACTAGATATGTGAGTATTTTTCTCTAATAAGGAGCTTTTTGTCTGTCTCTTTCCTTATACCTTGTTCAGGATGATGTCGTCTTACATAAGAGAAGGTGTAGTGATTTTACCAGCTTCCAGCTGGAGCAGAAAATCAAGGCTATTCACGAGCAAGGTGAACAGCACCAGGACACCACATATGAGTGGATGCCCTACAGTGTGACTGAGGATGGAGAATCAGTGAACTGACTTAAATCAGAGCACTTCAATTTATCTGATGTTAAGTGGGTTTTACTGAGGGGCTGCCTTCAAAAAAAAAATAGGGCTACTTGACATTTTTTGCTCTGGAGTGTATTTGCTTAGAAATCTGAAAAACTGGAAGGCTTATGGATAGTGGGAACTGTAGAGAGGTGCAAAGCCCAGCTAGGGGACACTAAATCACAGGCAGAGGTCTCTACATCAGTAACCGCGTTAGTTCTGTGAGAGCATTCATGAACATAATAATAACAATTGCAGAACTGGGCATTTGGCATGAATTTGCTTACATTTCATGAGCAGAAAAATAATAGCGCTATTCTTTTGCACTGCAAAATGAGTTTGCTCTGTTGTTCCAAGCAGTGCCCTAGAGGCTTTTTCTTAGCAAATGCGTGCAGGGACACTGGCTCAGGTAGACTAGGGAAGGCAATGTCACTGGGTGTTTCTTACCTACTGGGTAAAGCTACGACAGTCATACCCCGTGTGCAGTTGTAGCTTAGCACCGCATGACTCTGCGGTGTTTGAGAACTGAGGCTGTGGTGGTTACCCTACACTGTACAGGCCTTCAGCAACATAAAGACATAATGTATGCTTGAATTCTGAAGACAGCTTCTTAATTTGGGATAAAATCAAATCATTCAGCCTTACCCTGAAAGCTAGGTGGATTGGGCAATACCTATTTACCTAGATGGCTATTTTCACATGGCTATGCAGGAGGGCTGGTTGGAAGGACCACAACAAGAGTCTGCGGTGATGTGTTCCACCACTTTTCATTTGTGCTGTCTCTCGGGACGCACTAAGACAATAGTAACTCAAGATGGAGAGTGGTTTTAAAATCTGTTTTTTCTATGAAAGCCAAGGGAGAGAAAAAATTAAATAATGCTCTGCACCAAAGCTCAGGAGGCTGGAAACCATCTCAGCTTTCAGTGTGGAAAAGCAGCTATCTCCCACCCACACAGTCACCACTCTTACAATGCATCCTAAGAGCAGGCTCAGATCAAAGGGGCTTTCTGGATGAAATCACCACAGGTTTGTGTATAAACATGTCCTCTCTCATCCCCGACTGCTCTGGGATCAATTTCTCTATCAGCAGTGCCATTCAAAAGGTGGGCCTGTGAGCAGCGATGGGGGCTTCCAAACTGAACTGCTTGGGGGATCTGCGGATCAAAATGCACTGTTGACCAAGGGAAAAAAAGTTTCACTTTGGCTTCAATGCAGCCTTTCTGTTTTGTGCACGGTCTGAAATTTCCATTGGTGCCCTGACCCAGCCAGGGGCTTTGAATGAGCTCCATAGGAAATGGGTCAGTCCGGAGCAGCCTAACCCACAGATCTGTTGCTAAAAGCAAGTCTGCACTTCAGGAAACAACTGGGCTGGAAAGAAAAGAACAAAAAAAAAAAAAAAAAAAAAAAGGCTTTGCTCAGGGAAATCTGTGCAAAACTCAAGGAAACTGTGTACATCGCGGGCATTTTAAAAGAAATATCCAACAGTGGAATTTGTGACTCATGGAAATGGGTTTTAACTGTTCTTCCCAAGCACAAAGACAGAGGAAAGCGTGCTGCCAGTGCAAGTAGAGAATGGCTGCTGGTGGACTCAGCCACTTTGGCTTCCAGCACGCTTGAACAGAAATATCATTTGTAGCGATCAGAAAGAACTGCAAGGCCAAAAGACTTCGACAGAGTGAAAATTTGACTTCTTGAGCATATTGCTAAAGCACTGAGACCTCTCACCTTCTGTTTCCTTTGCCTTTTGTAAACAGGCATGGTCTTCTGGAGACTCCTACCAGTGCTCCTCACCTCCGGGAGCTGCAGCCCACAAGGCTCCGCCAGTCCCCCCTCCAGGGGACGTGGTCTAAGGCACCCTTAGGGTGTGCAGAGGGGTGAAGGGATGGGCCCTTCCCTGAAGAAGCCAAGGGGCCGTGCCCCCCACCCAAATACCTCTCAACCTGGCGGCTGCAGGCCTCGGGGGCTGCGTCACGGAGGCGTGCCGGCGGGATGGGGTGTGCAGCGGCCCGGCCTCTCCTCCCAAAAATTTTGGCCGGGCGGCCTCCTCCCTCTCTTCCCGCTAAGCATTTGAAATATTTCCACCCTGAAGTGGACCAGTTTCTCCCAACACTTGTAGTGCTTGGCAAACAGCGGCGGCCCGGCACATCCCGTCCGGGGCGGGCGAAGGGGGAAGGTGGCTCCCGGCCCCCCCAGCCCAGGCCTTGGCGGCCCCCCCAAAGTATGCAGTGGGCGTGCACCTCCCAGAAGTGTGTGTTTTGGATGAGGCAGCGCATCAGCTGCCTGGTATCAGCGCTGCGGCTCCGGCGGGGCGGGATGGAGGCTGAGCAGAGCCAGGCTCGGGAGGGTCAAGTACAGGTTGCTGCAGGAAAGAGCCGGGGGAGGGGAGCCCGGGTCACTCCTCTCCCCGCTGTCTCTCCCTTTCTCTTTTTCCTTTTTTTTTTTTTTTCATCCGCCCCCCCACCCTTTTNGGGGATGTTGGGACTATTCCATCAGTGTGGTATGTCTGTATAAACATCATTAGCTCCTATGAGCTGACACGCTGGAGATTTTCATTTCGTCTTACAAATCGCTCCCTTCCACAATAAAAATACCACGCATATTAGGCTGGATATGTTAGGAGGGAAGACGGAGATGTTTATTCTCGCTGCCTTTGATCTCTCGCAAAGCAAAAAGCGATCTCGGCAGAGGACTACCACCGCAGGCAGGAGAGCGCAAGGGTCTCCCTGAGGGCCATGGTGCGAGCGCAGGGCTGGTGGCCTGGCCACGGGCACGAGGTGGCGAGTGGGGAGCCAGGCACCGTCCTGCGCTCCCGCCAGCCCAGCCGAGAGGCCCCGGGCTCCAGCGGTGCTCTCCAGAGCAGCCCAGAAGGTCTGAGCGAGGCAAGGCCGGTAGTGAAATCTCTCTTCTCCAGCGTGTGTGTGGGGCTGCTCCATGCGGGTCTGCAGAGCCCAGCTGATCCCATCCCATCCCATCCCATCTGCTCTCTACCCCAATCCTCTCCTTGTCTGTGGGAGTGGTGGTGGCAAGCAGGAAGCCCTGGCACATCAGCTTCCCTCAGCCAATTCCCCTGCTCTCCATTTGCCCTGGTAGCAGGATGGCACTTCAGTGACCAGCAGATCTCCACACCCATCTTCTTCCAAGGCCTTCCTCGTTTTGGTTGCCTTGATGCCTCTGTGGTCACGGCTTGCTTCTCTTTCTTCAGTTATTTCTGGAGGGAAGAGGACATTTGGTAGGGTATTCCCAGTGTAGCGCCAGTAAAACCAGTGAGGCCTGCTTGCCCAGCTCAACAGGGGAAGGTGGCACTTGGCACAGCATGTGCCAGTCCTTGCAAACCTTTGTGGTGAGTCTTCAGTCAAGCTTGGTAAGCCCTACGTCCCAAAGGCAGAAGATCCAGGGACCTACCCTCACCCCAGACTCCCCAGACTTTCTCTTTTTGCTTTCAGTAACTTTTGCTTTTGTCTCTTTTCAGTGGTCTCTGTGTACCAAGCCATATGAACAACTGAAGCCCATGTAGTTAAGGCCATTCGCAGTGGCCAAATATGCAGACAGTGCTGCAGACCCTTCTTTTTGCAGAAGTCCCCCCTTGCGTGACCAGGAAGCCCTGCCGTGTGAAGAGGGGCCAGCAGAGTTGCTAACACGAAGCTTGCAAATACCAAACGTCAACCTCTTCCCCTCTGCAAGGCTGATCCTTGGTGTGTGCTGCAGTGCAGACCCATTAGTCAGACTGCATTGGGTAATCTTTCCTTCTTGTCCTTCAGCATTTCCTGTCTATACCTCAAACCTCCTTTCCATAAATCTCCAGGACGAGGGTGTGGGCAGAGACCCCCTCACTCACTGGCCGTTTCCCCCAGTTCATCAGCTCGGTAGCCCAGTGGGGTTGTGCCAGAGCATTCGGCTCCTTCCTCCCACTTGCTGTTTTGGTCGTTAATCACCTCAGGCTCAATCAGGAAGCTTCGCTCATCCGCGATACTGTCGTTTCCCAGGCAAACTGAAGTCATTTGTATCAAGAGCAAGTCTGGAGGGGTTTTTAACAGGTCTCCTACATACATGATTTTGTGAAGTGGAAAATCCATGGCTGCAAGATAGCACGCTCCTACTGCAGAGTTTTGCTTTCTACTCTGCCTATATATCTGGAGTTACTTCATGGCCTTCAAACCCTTAATTTTGGAGAGAAAGCTGGGTAACTAAGGACAGCATTTTGCTTAATAGGTGTCAAAAGTCAGAGGTCAAATGGAGTTATCATTTTTCCAGTGTCTGAGAATCTAGCCCTCATTCTTTGAATGCATTTTATGCCATGTGATTGCAGTCGAGGGACTGATAGGCCTGGAGCCCAAATCATGACCAAATAGTGAAGGAGTTAGGAATCCACATTTGTCAGCTAGAGATGAAAAACTGGAGCCTTTCAATCCTCGCAAACCAAAATCCATCACTTGGGCAGAAAAAATGAAGTGATGAATCCAAAGGTCTTTGTTGAATTCATGTTATTCCTTTTATCCAAACAAGTGAAAATAGAGATCTCAAAACTTAGTTCTCTAAATACAAGGGAGGAAATGCCTACTTCCAAGTCTGGAGAATCTGTCCTCATGCGGCCAAACTCATGATTCCTGTGGTGTAAGATTTTCCCAAAGGACAACTGTAGTAATTCCAACATCACTAATATATTAATTATGTACATAATGCTGAAATTACTAGTTTGTATGACTTAAAAACATCTGGTTTGTAAGACCAGATGCTCTTCTTCCCTGCTGGGTCATGCAGAGTGACTTCACTGCCGGGTATTGCTTGTCCCACTGCTCGTGTCAGACTGTTCAGCCCACCAAGTGATACAGCAGGCTGAACGCTCTTACAGCAATGATAAGACATCAGTTTTTCAGTGCCAGACGTCCATGAATGACATCGTACAGAAACAATGTGCCATCATTTTTATCACCTGAGCTGCCTGAGTACCTAAAAATTATCTTGAGTAAATAGAAAGGGGGTTTACTTGTGTTCACTTTTTCTTGTGGCCTCTGCATTTATTCAATGGTAATACCTTAACAAAAAGCTGATTAGTAGAAGCCTATACTGAAACAGTAAATTTTTAAGACACTATTAGTGGAAAGACAATTTTTAATTCACATATGCTGACAATCACATAAAAATAAGGCAGTAATATTTAGTTATTCCTAACCTGGGCTCAGTGGAATGAGCTGTAAATATCTAGCTGAACTAATGAGATCTAATCTTGGATCTGCAGTAGAATAATAATCTGTAGTAGTAAGAATCAGCAATAGAATATAAGCAACCATTTGTGAACATTTGTACAGACCAAAGTTTCTTAAAATCATACAGACAATAATTTTGAATGAAGGCTCTTAAAAATACTGTAACTTGTTTGCTGACAGCTCACAAACAGAATAAGCCAGGCCCTCTAGATAAATTATTTGCAATGAGTTCTTTCCTTGGATCTCATTCTCCTCCTCCTCCTCAAGCAGTATTTTTAAAGTGAACAGTCACTGATTACTTGGATTTTCAACCTCAGGGATTTGGAAGCAAAAACAGTTCACAAAAATGAGTGTATTTTTTTTCCACATTAATGTGAATTTCAATATAATACAAACATGCCTGCTATAAATTGTGACTTGAACAGGGCTCATCATGCAGAGCACCTATCGATTCTGTCCTGCAATTAGGAACTACTAGCTGTTTTTCCTGAAAGGGTCACCAATGTGAACTCGTTGGGCAGTGGAAAGACTTGTGGACAGACTTTTAGTGCTGGCCACAAAGCAAACTGTAAAGAAGTGAAAAGGCTTCTCCCAAGGCTAGCTACTAGCACATAGCTTATGGAACATAAAAATTATGGAACACTCAAAAAACTAAAATGGATAATTTTAAATGTGATTTTTTAAAATTATATATGTCAAATATGAAATATGATAAAGTTCTCTATGGATATATGATAAACTATGAACTCTCATTTACAGAGTTGCCTTCCAGTGACACATTCCTTCACACCAATCTCAACTGAAGAGGAGTTGTAAATACCATCTTTCCTTTGTATTCTTTGAAAACCTTTGGTAATTGCAAAAACTCCAGCTATCTTGAGCTTTGTTGAATGTACATTTTATTTTAATATTTCCTGATCACAAATACACAAACTGTTTAGTTTCAGGATGTTTCTTCCTATCAACAAGTTATTTGGTATAACTACTGGTTTTGAACTGCTCTCTGCATTGTTGTATTTCATACTGACCCAACAAAAAAGGCTAGTTTTGCTCATGTGAGCAGTCTCGCTGGCTTCACCAAACATTGGTAAGATGAACTGCTGAGCATCCCCACTGTTGCCAGCCGTGCGTACAGTGCTATCCCACCTCACCCTCTTCCTTTCTGCATTGCTTCAGTGGGCGCTGCCCCGCCAGTCCTGCTACGAGCGCTGGGCTGTGTCCACAGCAAGGAGGGGTAACAGCATACCACCACTGTGACAGGCTAAGTGGTCTGATTCCTTCACACAGACCCATTTACATATGTAAGAAGATGCATTATATTTGTATTCCCGCTCCAGTGTAACCATTTCACCAGTTTTGACTCATGCAAAAAATTCAGAGAAGCAAGAGTTGGAAGTGCAGGATGGCCTGGCTTCTGCAGGATGTGGTCACTCTGAGTAACAGACCTTTGACAAGTCATCCTAAAAGGCACAACCCCTTCTATACACAGCCCCAGTCCTCCAAGAAAGTGTGCTGTAGCTTGGAAAGCCAAAGCGTGTGCTGTTCATCCATTTGTCTGACACTGCAAGATTGACAGCACAAACTGTCATTTATGGACAGAAAATCTCTGGCTTTCTGATGTCCCCAGATGCTCTAGAATCATGCTCCCTGAGGATGCCCAAGCCTTTTGTGTCCCTCTGTGCCTGTATCTGCACCTCCAGGCACCCAGGTGGGGTGCCTTCAGGCTGGGGTCCCCAGCACTGTGCCTCCCATGGCTGTGGAGCTCAGAGGCAGCCCAGGGCAGCGGTGCTGTGGCAGCAGCGCAGACCTACAGGCGCCACGTGAGGTGCAGATGCCACTAAGAGCAAAAGGGCTGAAGGGTTGACTCAGCAGCTGCTCTCTAGGAGCAGCCAGGAGCAGTTAGGAAATGCGTGCTTTGAAGGCTCCGAGATGCAATTCCTTCCTAACAGGGAAGGGGACAAAACAATTCAAACTATGTACAGAATTTAAGGCCAGAAAAAAGCACGTAGCAAGGCACTGCTGGGCTATATAACATCATAAGCTGCAATCAGCACCTGTGATAATGGCCTTTAAATTGCTGAAATGGCATCATTGCATTGTGTTTACTTAGCAGGTATCAAATGGAAACCTTAGGAATATGGTGCAGCATATTTTATTTCTAAGTTAAAAAAAAAAAAACTAGGGAAGAAAAATTACACCTTTCCATATCTGCCGACAACAACACAGAGCAGCATCTGAGGTAAAGCGTATTCTGCTTTAAGCAGGAGAACATAGTGCAGCATCCATAATACCAGGGCGTGCTTTGCAAATCCGGATGAGAGATTTTCTTTGTGTTTACTGCAGATGCACAGTCAATTTGTGTGCGTAGCTGTAAGCAGGAAAAATCTGTTGCAAGTAGATCACTTCAATAACAACCACGTATTTCGTGCTCAGGAGCTCTCTGTAGAGATTGTATCCCAGTAATGTGGGTGTTTTCCTCAAAGGCAGACCTGCTTACTTGCTCCCACCTTCAAAAAGAGCCAAGAAGCATGCCCAGGAATTATCTTCATTTTGACTCTTTGGTGAACTGCTGAATTACCACTTTGGTGCAATTGCTAAATATAGTTTTCTTCCTATCATTTAAACTTTGTCTTGCCCATAAATGACCCTCCACTCTGGTATCAGAGTCACCAGGCTCACAATGGAAATACAAGATGGTGTTGTCATTGTTGCTGTGCACTTTGGAGGTGGCAAACAAGTTACTTTTGTTTTCATTAGCATCAGCTGCCAGGGCAATTTTCATTTGGTGACAGCGATGTCTGAAGTAAGTCCTTCAGGCTCAATCCTGGGTCTTCTATTTTGAAACGTCTGGCAAGACCCAGTCAGTAGTTCAACAGTTATTAGACACCTCAGATTTCCCCATCATATGATGATAATCTGAGTTTTCCCAGGTACTTTTCAGGGCAGGCAGCTCTTAAGCACCCAGAAAAACAGCTGCTCACTTGGCTCACCCACCACCCATGCCCCATCAGTACTGTGCCCAGCGCTGCTCGGGTCTAAAGGACAGCCCTGCCTGGTGGGCTGGGATCTCTGATTTAGGTGCACAGCCACAGGCTGAAGCTGCTCCTCTCCAGCTTTCCCTCCAAGTGTTATCTGCGCTGCTGGCCGTGAATGGCTTGAGGTGCCAGCACGTGGAGCACCGCTTGGTGGTCACCTGCCCTCTCCCAAGCTCATCAGACCTCCTTTCTTCTGCTCTGTAAAATTATTTCACCCGCATCTAAAGCTGTTTTAGCCTTTTAACTGGCTAAAATGTTTTCACCCCATTACGGAAAGCAGGTAAATGTCACATGCCAGCTACTCTCAGAGGTGGTGTCTCCTCCTGCCGAACTTACCTGACATGGCATGTAGTCTGGGCAGCAGAACAAACACAGAACCACAGGAGGCAGGAAACAGCCCCAGAGCTGGCACTGGTGCCGTTTCCTACCAAACTGAAAGCTGCTCTCACTGGTTCCCAGCATGGCTCTGAAGCTGCAAACTCCCTAGCACATAACACAAGCTGGCAAAACGTGACGTCTGAGTGAAACACGGCATGCCTCTGCTTTGTCGTGTGATACGCCAGAGCTGACAGGTATGAATATAGACTTAAATTCAGTTTTCACTCATTTGCAATGACTTCCAGTGCTTTTATTGACTGCTGTTTGATTTGCACTAACAATTCCCTGGGTTTTCATTTAGAGAAACATGACAATTCATCTTTCAGGGCAGGAACAACTGGACAGTATAGCTTTTGTTGCAAAATGCACTATAGGACGGTGCATTGCAGCCACTTTTCCTCTCTCCTGCATCAGCTTCTCTCTGTACTCTCAAAGACTGCAACTTAATGCCTGTTAAAATATTATTTCCTGGATGATTACAAATGTTGCTTCCCAGGGGAAGAAATAATAAAATAAATGGAAAATGCTTATTAATAAAAAAAAGAAAAAAACATTTCAGCCAATCAAACTCTAAAATCTGCCACATTGGATTCAAAAGACAATGGAAAAGGAAATGACACTTAAGCATATGCCTAACATTAAGCAAAAAAGTCACCCTGTCGAAGGGCTGTAAATGGTAAAACCAGAGAGTATTCACTGCAGCAGTGAAGCCCAGGTCTAACTGGATTCTTTGCAAGGGATATAAATTGCCTCTGCATTTACTATTTGGTGCACAGCAGAGCCCAGACATTAGTCCTCCATCGTTAAGTTTTTCTAAATTCTCCCAAACAATTTTAATGTGACTGCAATACAACCTTGAGAGCAGTCCTGGAAGATATCCGAATGTCCAGTTCTCAAAACAAGATTTCAACATGCGTCACGTCCCTCCTTGGATTATTTTGGCCAAGGGTGACAGGATCAACCAGAATTCCAGGTTACAGTTCATTAGTCCATGACAGCTAGATTATCTCTGTCTGCAAGTAGGGCAGTTCTGACCATACACATTAGGATCTTTTAAACATTTCCTAGGATACTTATCTTGATGCAATTTTTTTGCCTCTGAGCAAAAATAGAAGCAATTAGACCTGAGTTGTAGGTGTAATCAGCTGGCAAAGCAGCTGAAAATTTATAATCGATAAATTTCACCTCAAATGCAAAATTTCAGATGTGAAAGAGAAGGTCCTTTCGAGTCAAGATCTTCAGAACGCACCTTCAGATGGAGCTGGGCTGTTTCATATGATTTGGCTTGGTTTTGTGCTAGACTGGGGAATCAGAAAAAATGTGCTTTAAAATCATCCCAACTTAGTGAAACAAATTATCAAGAGCACGGGTGATTAGTCACTGGAACGCTTTACTCTGGGAAATGGTGAATGCTCCAAAGCTTGATGTCATCAGATCAAGACTGGACATCTTTCAGGAAGGTTGTGTGTCAGACGAGAGAAGTTATTGAGCTCAGCTTGTGATTATTTGTACATCAGAAGTGGGAATGACTGACAAGGAACCTGAAAACATGATAAAAATCAGTGAAAGCAGGTTAGTGGGGTTCCTTATTTGATCTCTCAGTGAAATAGTCAGAAAGATTCTGTGCTCACAAATGAATTGAGTGTTGCCTGAAGAGTGGCTGAGTCAGTACAGCTATCAACTCCCTCTCAGCGCTGCATTGGCTCTGTAGTGCTGACAGCACTAAAAAGTTGTTTATTGATTGTCAATGAAGGATGACTTGAATATGCACAGTCTTCAAACAGAAGAGGAAAAAGATGATTTTACATCATCATTGGTCTGGCTATCACTGCATGTAGCTGCACAGAGCTGATCCAATTATCTCTTCTGTTGTTAAAGTGTTGGCTGTTCTTTTGTTTTGTTTTTGTTTTTGTTTTTCAGCAAAATGACTCTCATATTACAAGAACTAAATATCATCCTGGAAAAGAAAACCTTGACTCAAATAAGGAAAATGACTGCTGGAAGCATCACAGAAAGTAAATTTTGCCTTTTATTTAACTCTTTCCTCCACATTTCCATGGGAAATTTGCAAAAGATGGGAAGCAAAAGCATGCACAAAACGTAGAAACTGGAAAAAAAAAAAAGCGGGAAAGAAAAAACAGAAATGGTGTGTGTCATTGAAAAATACCCTGAATTTTTGGAAGAAACAAATATTTTATTTCCCATTCTCCCCAGGCACTATTCTGTAAAAACAATACAAAACATTTCAGCCTGTTCTAGTGATGACTTTGTAGGATTGACCCCCATGCAGAAAGCCAAAGCAATGTCTGTGACTCAAGTAAGACACAACAAATCTTATTCTGAAGACATCCTTTCACAAAGGATTAAATTCCACTATTTAAATACATGCGGGCAGCCCTGTCTAAGATGAGGCAGACATGATAGTGCCATCTTAGCAGCAATGCTGTGGCTGAAGATGCTTTCAGCCCCAGCTCCTATTCTTGGGTGCTTATCACGGGTTTGATTTGGGACCCATTGTGCTACGCGTAGTGCACACCATACCAGTGAAGCAAAGTTTTTCTTGCAATTTTTAATGACTCTTATGCTTACAAGGAGGAAAAGTTTGGAAAGGAAAGAAGAATGACATTTATCTTCTGTGTTCTTTTCTGTAAGAGCGGGGCAGTCAGTATTCAATGACAGAATAAAAAGCCACAGAGTCAGACAATAGGCAACACATGGATTTTGTTTTAGCTGCTGTAACTCCAAAAGCGTATTTTAGAAGTTTCAGAATTCTCCCACACTCAGTGGTTCACGCTGATAAATGTGCTTGGCACATGGTAAGTAATATGATTTAGAGTTACACCTCTGTTACCAGATCTCCAAGCATGTCAGCAATCAAACATGGACCCATTCGTTTCTTTATTTCCGTGTGCAGCCATTTGAACCAGAACATGTTTTACACTCCCACAAGGGTATGGTAGCTCTTCCACCAACTTCATACTTTCTTTGCAATGATGGAAATGACTGGGCAAAGTGCAGAATGATAAATAATCGGATCCCTGCAGCGTAAGTTCAGGTTACACATTCAAGATAGGACCCAGGGCTCTGCCCCACTACAAGAAGTGGCCAAAAGCACAGCAGTTGCATGGGCTGTCTGACTTCACGCAGAGGAACTCAAGATTTGCACCAGAAGCATTCCGGGCAATACACAGCTATAGCAGCAGGCCAGATTCCCAGGGGTGCCTGGCACATATGTCCACTCCAGGTGAGATTTAATGTAGTTGTTGATTCTTAGAAGGTTTCAGTCTAGTCCTGTTTCCCTGTTTTACAACGCATTCTGAAAGCCTACAGGACTACCCCATGCTACTCAAATTGTGTGTTTTCTCCATGGTCTCTGCAAATTCTGCCATCATCTCTGCCCAGAAGAGCTTTACCAGTTAGGTGGGTGCCTGAAGGCAGGGACAGGGTTTGTCTCATCTTCCATTCTTGCCTCAGGTGATTCTACATGCTCAAAGGGAGAGTTGTGGATGAACTAGACTTTCAGAGACCATGTTCATGCATGGGGTTTGAGGGACCTGCTATGCCTGCCTGGAGTCTGAAAACTCAAAATCTAGGGCTGACCAGATTTCCATTGTTTCATGGATGGAAAACACATTTTAGATCTCAAGTGGAAGCTCATACCATAATGAAGCTCTCAGAACCAAGCTAGCACACAGCTTGTGTATATACTGTTATGGTAGCATTCTTTACAAAGCATTTATGACTGCAACTATATTTTAAAGCAAGATGGGAATTGATTAACTGCCTCAGGCTCTCATCCCCATCCTTGAAAATGTGTGCGTGAATCCCAACACACTCAGTGGATGTTGCATGAGAGCTACACAAATGGAGTCACTTTTCAGAGGGTTGTACAGAGCAAGGCCTGGGTGCTGCTTGCTGTTAGCACTCTCATAAATTCATTTTTCTCTTTTCATTTTTTTCAGTATTTCTGCTCCCACACCTTTGCCCTCTCTGCCTTTCTGAACTTTCACAGATATTTAAACATTGGCTTTGGTACTGAAACTGGGCCCTGATCTTATGTGAGAAACAAGGGAAACCTTCTGAAGGAATAACCTAAGTGTAACACCAGATAAATTAAAAGTACTCTCTGCTGTCATTCAGCAAAGCCATGTGCAGACAGAGAACTTTCACAGCTATTAAAAAAAATGTGCTATTCAGTGCAAACTTGCCATCTGGCTCCTAGTGCTGGATTCCACTACAGTGTGCTTCTTGAGATTACACTCATCTGCCAGCCTCCCCCTCTCCTCCCAAGGCACTTAGGAAGACTCTTCTGGGAATAGAAAGTGAATTATTTTATCCCAATCACCATGCAGCTAACTATACATGGTAATTAAACAAAGAGACATTCTCCTTCTGCCATTGGAGGCAAAGGTTTTCTTGCTAGTCATAAATAAGGAGCGCTCTTTGGGAAGATAAAAAGATATTTACAGAATAAACTGGTATACTGTTATCACGCTGACGGCCAGGCAAAGATAATCAAGTATTAAAATAGAAAACAAGGGAAAGATATTCAAAGCCAAGGCTTCTTATGCCATCTTTAATGGATGCAGTTGTTCTGGATGATCATAAGCATCTTTGAACACAGAAGAGAGGGGGAATGTTTATCTCTGATTTAAACAGCCATGAAGCCAGTGGAGTCCACCAGGAATGAATGCGGTTTGCCGGGAGACCTCACCTCCTATGGACAAGGGAGTAGCTTCATTAATCCCAGTGGCCAACATAAATAGTGTCTTCCATATAAATGTTTGCAGGATGAGGCCCTAATAACTGGCAAGGTGGAGAGCTTTTCTGTGCAGCTCCCATTGTGTGTCTGGGAAATATTAACATTCAAGCAGAGGAGAGTGCTCTTGTTTGTACCAAGCACCACTGACTTCAGCTGTGGGAGACCTGCAAAATGCAAACCTCCCCAAGGGCACCCACTCACTTGGCAGCTGCCCTCTCCTGTCTGCAGTCCCAGATGACTCGCTCTCCTCACACCCTCTCTACTGCTGGCCCTGATATTCCTGCCAGGCTGCAGCCAGTTTGCTGAGCTAGAAATTCTCAACAACACACTGTGGTGCTGCAGCTCTGACCCCAAATCTGAAATTCCCAAATGGCCCACGCTCTTCTTTTTCTGACCCGAAAGTTAACTTCCCTGATGATTCAAATGCACCCAGTTTTTTTTAGCATGCATTTGAAAAGCTGTCATAATTTTTGTTCACCTGCAACTTCTGTCTCAATGTTAGGATTGCCAGCTCTAAGTAACAAAAAATATCACGAGGGATATGCTCCTGGCTCTGTCTCACTCTGTACTCATGATGCTTACTTGAAGAATATAATGAGCTTTTCATTTAGTCCTTTGGTTTTGGAGCATAACCATGAACTGATAGTATGCTTCCAGGTCCTTTAAAAAAAAAAAAGTCAGAGATTCTGAAAAATTCTCCGGACTCCAGGAGCTTAGCAGAATGGTTAACAGGAAATCTGAAATTCCTCCTTGGTTCAGCTGCTTCTCCTTCGAGCTTAAAACTACATTGTGATTTGGGCTCCCATCTTGAATCTGAAATGCGATGACTCCCCCTTGCTTTGCTGTGAGTCTTCCAAAGTTTTCTGGAAATAAAATTTCTTAAGCATAGCTCTTAATGGAGGTATTCCCCACTGGGTCCTAAAGTCTTGCTTGGGTTCCCAATTGGCTCTGCTTCTTGCTCCTGAGACTGAATTTATCTTATCTCACATATGGAGATCCCTAATGGCTTCTGCTCATTGGTTTCTTTTCCTCAAGAAATGACACTCCCCCATGGTTTTGTACTCTGCTTCTCAGTCTGCCAAGTAATATATAGCATGTTATTCATAACTGTGTGAATGTGTTTTGATAGACCAGTTCATTCACAAGCCTTGGTCCTGCTGATGTCACAGACCTGGTAGTTTGTCAGGCAAAGAGTCTTCCATTTGCCAAGACTTTAATGTATAATGATTAAAAATACATTAGGAGAACTAAATATCTTAGCATCGTTCTGAAACTCCTCTCTATCTGGAGGATAGAGAGTTTTATGGATTCACACTAGCTATAATTTTGGTCCCTGACAAAATAAGCTGCCAGGACATGTCCATCATGTTAGCTTAGTGTGTTTCCATGTTCATTCTGAATGGCAGATTCAACCACCCTCAGCATTTTAGGTCTTCAAGGTTATGCTAAGAAACCACCAGCTTCCAAACTGCAAAAGAGAGAGCCTGAGTCTTCTTGACATTTTAGGGCTGGACTAACCCCGTGCTTTAACACTCTAGCTCCACCAGCCTCGATCTCCAGCCCATGGCCAGACCCCAGATGCTGCCAAGCCCCAGCAGCAATGCTGTGACATAGAGCGGACCCAGGCTACAGGCAGCAACGAGAATGAATAGCAAGTGGGTATCACAAGCTCTGTCTCGCTGTGCTGGAGCCTACCCTCACCACCTCTACAGCTGGCACCTTTGAGCGTCCCGTAGCTAGCTGTCAGCACTGCTCTTTTGGTGATATCCCTGCCCACCTGACTATGTTGGGGTAGAGCAGAAACTAAGAGCAGAAACTAGGCTGCTGATAGACCAAACCTGGCTCTAGTCTGGTGCCCTATGATTCACTCCCACACTATCACTGCCTATTAATAAAATGTTTTTTCCAAGACTCAGAAAATGAATTATTCACAGATAAGACACTGAAATTGAAATCTTGTCAACACTGTATATTTAGAAAGTGACTGTGGGACAAATCCAGGTCAGTCCTCCATTCAGTAAAGAGTTGACACCTGAATGGATTTGCTTGCTGCAGGGGACAGTACCCAGAACTACTCACCACCTTTTGTCTTTTCCATACACTGACTACCTGGATCCATGGCTGCAACTTCATAGGTAATTCCACAATGTGGAGAACAAAGCAGACAGGTGAGATGATGGAAAACACACTTTCAACATTTTCGATGTTTTTCACTTTGCCCATTAACAGTGAGTTTCCTGCAGCAAGACGGGAGTGTCAGAAGTTTGCTGAAGCCTGTCTGGTCTTCTGCTCACCTCTCTTGCTTCCTCTAATGCTCTAATAATCCTCATCTCTTCCTCAGAGAGTACAGAAAGGGAAGCAAGACTTCTGTGTCTTCATCACCAGAGGTCCTCTGAACTGGTGACCTTCTCCCAAGTGCATAGAAGGGCTGGCTGCCTGTTAAATGCAGCATCTAAGGGACTGTTTTGGTGATGTCTCATCATATTTACTTCAGAGCTTTCAAGACTAAAAGTGATGGCTTAAAAATTAATGGATGTGAGGAAATAAAGTATGCATAGGTCCCAGAAATCATTTGCTTTTGCAAAGATCAAAAATAACCACTTTCTGCCCTCTGCCAGGTTCACTGCATAGCTAGTCATGTCTGGTTTTCCAGTCTATGAAAGATCCTGCTGTACATATTCAGAAGTTCAGTAGCATGATGCTTCTAGTCCCACAGAGTCTTTTGGACATCAGATTATGGATCCTCAGTGTGGACTCAGTTGCTAACAAGTTAAGTAAGTCATTTTCCACTAATGTTTCTAGGTAGTCAACATTTCCAAGCAGCTTTTGCTTAACAGAACCTAAATCAGTTTAAGATGCTGTTTGGTGTCTTCTCCTCACCTTTCAGTACTGGCAGGTGTTGAAGCTGTAAGTCATTTCCAGCCAGTCTGTACATGGTATCTCCAACGTTTGCTTGCAGTGAATGGGGGCAGCCGGATGTAGAATCCACCTCACCGGCTTTTCCAGGGTGATGCACCAATGCTTTGATACTGGCTGTTAAAACTTGCTGTTTGAAGGGTCTGGTGGCCTGGTCATGTACCTCCATGAGGGGAAGAAATGCCACATGCAGAGTTATTGGCAAAGACGGCTTTTCAGAGGGCTCCAGAATTTGTTTCAGGATCCTTGCCAGGCATCATGACTCCATTTATTTTCATCTCCCCCAAGGTGGAAAATGATCCAAATTCGCTTGTCCTCCACTAACTTTTGAACCATGCCAAGCTGCATCTAAGGTAAAACTAAATTCCTGAAAAGTCTCATATCCACATAAAGTTTATACATCAAAAGAAAGGGCATCTGAGCAGATCTAGTGCCCACGCTGGTAAATTTTCTGGGCTAACCATGCATTGCGATTGTGGTGGAGATGTGAAAATATCAACTGCACCTCTAGCTTGTGCCAGGGGACAAGTCAAGATAGTAAAGTATAAATGCTATAGAAAAAGGCATTTTGTATGATTTCACTGAAAAATACTTCCTACAGGTTTTGTCTCTCTGGGGCCAGAAAGATGAACTCAAGGGTGATCAGGAAATAGAGAACATGCCTGAGGGAAGATTTAAAGAGCTTACTTTGTAAAGCCTAACAGGAGAAAATGCGAGGGGGAGACATTTATATTTAAGTGCATGATGTAAGCACCATGAAAGGTTTGTTTGTTTTTTTTTAAACCAAGGGGTATCACTAGCACAAAAATACATGGGTTTCAACTGAGAAGTAAAAACTTCAAGCTGGAAAGTAGAGGGCTTGTAGCACTCAGAGGACTGAGGTTCTGGTGAAAGTATTAAGGTACTTGAGCAATTTGGAGTGTGAACAGGTCACGACATACCTGCTCACCCCAGGGGAACTCACTCTCCACCCTGAAAGTCAGTTTGTATGTGTATAGCTAAGATGTTGCCTCCAATTGCAGCATCCTCACAGCACTCTTAACAATACTCAGTTTTACAAATACATTAGATTGTTTATGAAACAGGTAGCCTAAACTCCCAGCCCTTCGTGCTCTCCAATGAGTCTATTTTCAGTCCCTTGTGAAGTGCAGCTACACCTTGTCCAAGGCCTGTTTCAATGTTATTTCCTCCTTTGTAAGTGATGCCTCAGTGCAGCTTATTTAGTCTTGTTGCCGTTCTCTCTGGTTTCATTTATCTTTTCACAGCAAGCCTTCGCAAAGCCATCTTTGCGTACTCACTGTTCAGTCATCATCTAGCATTCCTTCTCATTGCAAGGTGGTTTGGGCGCAAATAGCATATCAGTGCCCAAGATCAGTGAACAGAGCACTTCCTGAAGAGTAGGAGTTATTTTTCACTTCCTTGCTTCAGTTTCACCTGTCAGCCCCTCCATTAGAGTTTTTGGATTGATGCTGTTGAACATTGAAGTAGAAAGTAAGTACATGCAGACAGAGCTCAAGTCTCAGCACCAAGTCCAGTAGAGGAAGGTCTTGCGTCTCCTTTTCTTCCTGGTCACAGAATTATAGACTAAAGTTAGGGCTGTCAGAGACCTGGAGATCATCTAATTCCAACTGTTTGATCAAAGTAGGGCCAACTTCACAATTAGATCAGGCTGCCTGTGGCCTTGTTCATTCAAGTTTTGAAGATCTTTACGGAGCCTCTCAGGGCCTCTCAGAACAACCTACTCCAGTACTTAGCTCACTGCTCTCTGCTCCTGACTTCTGGCCCTTCAGCATCCCATTTCTTCCCTTCAGAATGAGCAACGGTGATTGATCATTACCTCACTAAACCTTAATATCCTGAGTAAATATATGGCTTCCAGATTAACCAATACAACCTGCTGTCACCTAGAATTGTTCCCTAAGTCTTATTCTAGATGTGGCACTGAGGACAATTGATCACTCTGTGGATTCAGCCCTAGGTATTAATCCTCCTGGCGCATCCCACATTGTTAAGAAAAATGTTAAAAGGCATTTTTCAAGCATCCCTTCAGGAACAATCAAGGTTAAGTGGTAATCTGCTCAGCAAGCAGTGTTATATCAATACCATGACATAGTCTCCCTGTTTGCATGATGAGAGATTGACAGTGTTTTGACATTATGGATTGTCATCATGAGAGCACCTAACAATGACAGCTTGCTTTATCTACCAATCAATTTATAAACATTAATTTCAAAATCATGAAAGAATAATGTGCTGTGTGTACCAGAAAATGTGAAGAATCCTTCTAAGATCAACATGCTATGAGAAACGGATTTCGTAGGAAACTGCCACAGAGTGTAATAAGAGGAGTGTTTCTGACAGAAATGCAGTGTGTGGCAGTTGTGTCCATAGAAAGCAGTGGAGCAAGGCTGGGAATCTGTTTATTTACAAGTGTCTTCCCAGTAACAGCAGGAACACTGCAATTTAAAAATAAAAAATACACATACAAGCACCTTACTGTATTTTAATTTAACTTGAGCTACACTGGGAACTCATTCCTGCTGCTTCTTTGATGTGGCAATAGGCAAGTGAAAGAATGTTCACAGTTTATGCATTCATCTCTGGGAGAGGCAACCCTGAATTCCTTCTGGAAAAAGTCTATTTTTGCAGTGGGAAATCCTTCTCCAAACTACTATTAAATTTTATTTCCCTGGATTTTCCGCTCACCTTGTGTACCCAGAGGCCTAACATACACAAAGACTAGAGAAACTTTTAGCTACCCATGGCCAATTATATGCATGTGCAATATCAGCTCCAGGCACTGAGTCGGGATACTCTGGGAAGAAAGGAGATGAAAAGTTAGCGCTGGTGAACTGGCAGGGACTGTACAACCAGGACAATCACAGAAAAGCCTCACTCATAATAGGTACACAGAGTTGTCATTTGTGCATATGAGCTGCTTTTGTAACATAGCTACTGTTGGGAGTCCTTACCTGGGAAGTTAACACCCTGAGCCACAAAGGTATTGAAACACGTACTTGCCTCTTCGGTACCTGTGGCTAATATGTTGGTGCCTCGGTGAACTCTCTTGCATCCTAGCTGCTGCCAAGCCCTACAGATATCTGGATCCCTTAGGTGCCTCTATGTCCCTTATGTACCTTGCCTTGTGCTATTCCAGGTGACACTCCTTCATGCAAAAGCCATTCTACAAAACCCTCTAGGAAAGATTGCTGCTGATTTCTACATTTTCAACCAGTGCATCCATACACGCTAACCAAGCTCCCCCTTGCAGTCCTGGTTCTTGGGTGAAAAACAGGGATGTCCTACGTGAGCTTAGTCTGCAGGAGGATTTCTGCCTCAGGAATTCAAGATAGGGTAGGTGGCCATCTCTGACTAAGTAAACCACATCACACGCCCATGTCCTGCTTCTTGCTTCATTTCACTCTTTGTTTAGGCAGGTCCACACTCAGATCTGTTCTGAAAACTCTTGATCACATGCATGTGTGTCTTGTGTGGACAGTGGGTACCGATTCACAGAGGAAGGGTAAATAGGAGAGACACTGTAATGACCCTGAATCTGGACCAATCCCCTTTGTTTTCACATGATCGCCAATACACACACCTTGCTTTTCACACCTGATGTGACTCTTTAAATCAGTGACCATCTTTTCCAAATCCACCCAATTTCTTCTAGTGGCAGGAGAGGGCTGAGATCCCCTATGGTAACACGTCCAGACCTCCATCTCATGAAAGCTACAATCAGCCTGCCCACGTGCTGTAGACCCAACATACTCTGGAAGCATTGGCCTTACTCTGAGCATATGGTAGGGCACAAGCATCTCTGTCTTGCCTGCAGCCCAAGTTGTTGCCTGGGGCAGAGAAGTATTCATGGAAAGAAAGGCGGCACAAGCAAGCTGCTCCCATCTTTCCTAAAATCTCCTGGGGGCTGAGTGAGGAGCACTTTTCCATGGGACCCCCTCTCTCCATCCCAGGTTGCTCCATTTGCCTCGCTCTCGGAAGAAGCTAGAACACAGTGAGAGGATTTCAGGTTTCTGCACAGTGGACTCTCAATGACCTCCAAGTGCTCGCTGGTGTTTTGGTGGGAGATGGGTGGTCATAGGGCACTAATTGCTCCTTCTGAGCCAGAGGGCAAAGCCGTACTTCCACAGGGGAGCACTCACACTGGTACTGCCCAGGTGAGACGGCATTAGGGGAGGGCAGCCGCAGGCAGGGAAGCCTGCAGCTTCATCAGGGGTACAGCAGAGAGAAAAAGAGAAAACGCTGTTCTAGTGTTGCCTCTTCAAGTTCTTGCTGCCGCTAATGAATTATTAACCTCAATGATTAAATTAATATTTACAAGAGTGCACTAAAGCAGTAAAGATGGGGTAGTTGTTGAAATACCGTTTCCTCATTGCACATACCCTCCTTTTCCCTCTGTGCCAGCCCTGCTCTGCTGAGTGCTCAGTTCCTGGTGAAAACCTTTGGTGCACACATGCAGGAAGTGAGGTCAGGCTTGTTTTGGCAGTTTCAGCTGCATTTATCCCAGATAGCAGCTGAATTTTATCAGTTGGTTTAGCCTTTGGTCTTCAAGAGACAAACTATTATTTCACTCCTCTTTAAAAATAATAATAAAGTCGTTTTAAGGGGGAAAAAAAAAAAAAAAAAGAGTTCTGCGAGCCTGGAGAAAAAGCGAAGGCAGGAGCCATGCCTCGCAAAGCCGGCTGGGCGGCCGGAGCGGGGGCTGAGCCCTGCTGCGAGCGCCCTCGTGTGCCGGCAGCTCCCGCCGCGCCGCGCCACCCACGCCACGCCGCG